>JAJIZL010000459.1:19760-66790 GCA_023969395.1 Amblyomma maculatum | reverse complement strand
ATAGTGATTTGTGTATATATATATATATATCCGAAATTTAAGGTGTCACACTGAAAGTCGTTAGCAAGCTGTACGGTCTGAAGTGTTGCTTTTTTTATCTCTCATGTGCCCGCGCAGTCATTATGTTGCAGGCCGCCGCGAACGCGATCGCGGCTCGTAAGTGTACGCATCATGCTCCGGATGAGCTAGCAGGATGTCAGAGGCGAGAGTCTCCTTGACGACAATGCAGGTAGCATTGCCAGGCTCGATCCAGGTGAGAGCGGTTGCCTTTAATTTGGCCAACACACGTAAACTTTCGAATGGTTGCAGAAGAGCAGCGCATCAGGAATGGAGGATATATATAGTTGACGAGGTCAAGGAAATGTCGGAACTGATGTAGTGTGTCCGGGCGGGGGAAGTGCGCGACTGTATTTACATTGTCTGGGAGCGGTTGGATAGCGTGGGCGTCGACGAGTTGTCCGAAGAATGCCAAGGCTGGGACTCCAGACACACATTTGCCGGCGTTAAGAATGAGTACGTGGCCGATAAAAAAGTATCGAAGTCGACAGAGACGCTCGACGGGAGAGGAACTAGCGACGGGGACATCAATGTACGCAAACACGAACGGAAACCGTACAGAATACCAGAAATGAAGCGCTGGAATGTTTGAGCTTTATTTCGCAGGAAAAAGAGCACCCTTGAGAATTCAAAAAAAGCCGAAAGGCGTGATGATGGCCGTCTTCTTTACATAGTCACGAGCAGCCGGCATCTGAGGGTGTGCTTTTTGAAGGTCAATTTCGAGATTATCACCGACGTAAATGGCTGATAAACCCCTGGGTGTTCGACAAAGGATAATGGTGAGGATGAAATGTCAAGTTGAGGGCACGGCAGCCCCCGCAGGGGCGCTAATCACCAGGTGTTTTCTTGGGGCTATGTAGAGAGGCCGCCCAGCTAGAGCATGTTCGAGCGATGCCAATATCTATCATGTATTCTAACACATTTGCTCCCCAGATGGGATAACGTTAACCTGTATCTGATAGTGCAAAATCATACTCACAAGAAATATCGTTATGCCGTTATTCATTATTTTAACTAGATGCCTTGAAGTGTAACTTTGCTCCTTCTGAAAAGGGGGCAGCGTTACGCTGCGAAAGGATAGAAGTTGCACTTTTAGGTGCAACCTCACGCCTCCTCAGAGGTGTAACGTTACTTTCCCAGGGGTCACGTGAGCCTCTTTTTTCAGTGCGTCTTTACACTTGGCGAGACGTAATATTGTTATCGTCGCCTTATTCAGCGCTATTTGTGTACGCTGCTATATTATTCTATTGTACGCTGACGGTAATGGTGCTTCCGAACGGCTTCATTCCGGTGTACAGAGTGTCCAGAATAACAGAAAGTTTGCATTTAGGTTGAACAGTTCAATTATATTTTATTGCACAAATGCATGGCATTATGTGCAGCATTCTAATGCGCTCTTCACAGCTGTGCAGCTCCGTTAGCTTTGAAGCAACCAGAAGCCATATCCAGTTTGTACATCAGGCATATAAATCAGGTTGTATGAGTATAGCATCATATATATAACGTCGCACATAGTCTGGGACTGTCATGATCATGTCCACATAACACGTGAATATGCATCAGAAAAGGAATGACATAAGTCGTTGTACAGCGCGCACGTTTAAAGCACAGCTTGCGTCATGTAAAAAACTGCAAGGCATAAATTAGGATGGCGTATGTATACCAGGTCCAAATTCATTGGATGTCTGTCGGCATGCTGAGGAGCATTGTTGGCTGGGCTTTCTTGGCAGAGACCTCAGCCATTCCACTGGAAGTCACTATATAAAAAAATAAATTACATGAGCTCCACTCTTGCAACTAAAATCCGGAAGACAATGCATATAAAATTCCAAGCTGAAGACCCCAACAGATTCTGTCGATGTAATATCCTTCAGTTATGGTTCCGATACCCCGCGATCTACTGGCAGCCCCGCGGCACGATTTACAAGCAAACTCGCGTGCTGATGAAGAAAATGATCGAATAAGAAATGTATAAATCGTCCTTTTATATTAGTGTTGTTATTTGTGGGTTATTGTCATAACTGCAATTTGAACGACAAAATTTCAACAATTGAGTGAGGAACCTGCCATTTATTGAATGTCACACAAGTTTGGGATAATATGTCTGTCTACTGCCTATGCAAGCCATTGCGCACTGTAAAAGAACTCACAGCACAGAGCCAACGCATCCTCACGTGCTAGGCATAAAAACTGATTCCTCTACCTACAACAACAATAGAGAAAGATTCGCTGCTACACTCAACTGCGCACACACACACTCGTACACAGCGCACACGCACTTGCACACAGGTAGGTGCACATACAAACGTACCAAGAAGCTTTTAGGCGGCTCTCAGAAAAAGAATGTAGAACAGTTCATTCTACTTTTGCACTTCTAGTACACGCTGGGAGAGGTGAAGGCTGCAAAAACGTAACGCTTCTCCCTAAATAGCGACAGGCAAAAAAATTCCATTGTTCACTTGAGCGTATGACACGAGGAAAGAATGCGTCCACGAAAAGCTGCAGCTACCGGTTCTTTTGAAAGGGGCGTCAAGAAAGCAGTTGTGCAAAGACAGAGGCTAACTGGTCTATATTTGTCGCGTAGCGCGCGATCTCATGAGAGCGTGATTAGGGCAGAAAAGAAACAACTTGGAAAGCAAAAAGAAGGTTGGAAACGAAGTTTTGTCTTCCTGCTAAGTGATAGTATCTGCCCTGTCATTCCATCAATAATTGCAGTCTTTTACGATTGATGTCCTGTACCTTAGTCAAGTTTCGAAAACAGTGACTTATTGCCGAAACAGGCATTTACGTCATCAGAAACGAAAATGGAATCGAATCAACAGTGACAGAAACCATGCGCAATTTGTCTTTCGGAGAGCAATTTCTTCCTCACCAATGTCACAATCTCATCATCCTCACAATCTGCCACCGATGTGTGACAGGCAGATGGTCACGTTAGTTGTGGGCACCAAAACACTGTCCAAATGTCGTTTTGCCAGACACACCAGTTTCGGCGACTGATGCCCGATTTCTCAAATTCAGTTCCAGAGGCAGCCGCCTCTCTCATGCATTCGCGCGTGCGTGGGCTGCGTACGCTCACTTAGTGGTGGACGGTGCGAAAAGGGGCCTGCGAGAGCATTGTTTGTAAGGCTTTGCACTCTCAAGAAACAAGAACTGTGGCTGACTTTCGACTGTAGAACTCACCTGTCGCAGGCTATAGGCAGTAACGTCACACAGGTGAAAGATCGTATGTACGTGGTTTAAAGCCCCATTAAGGAAGGTAGCGATCATTAGGCCCATCGATGGGAAAAAAATCAAGTAAAGAAATAAAAGCTGTCGAATAGTTTTCGCATATACGGTGACGAAACCTTCGAATCTTTTCCCACGGGGCCGGATTTTCTCGCTTGCTACAGAAGCATCCAAGATATCTAGTCATAAGCTGGTAATTGTGCTAGAGGCCCCAGTGCAGCAACGAAATACAAACTGATTTGTCATAACAGCGCGTTTTTGTTTTTTGTTTTTTGTTTTTAAACTCGCGTCACCTTTTTGTGATTATGCAGTTACCTTTGCTCCTTGAGCACTCAAGTGGTTGCTATGTGGGGTTTAACGTCCCAAAGCGACTTAGGCTATGAGAGACGCCGTAGTGGAGGACTCCGGAAATTTCGACCACCGGGGGTTCTTTAACGTGCATTGACATCGCACAGCACACGGGCACCATGCTTTTCGCCCCCATAGAAAAGCTGCCACCGAGGCCGGGATTCGATCCCGCGTCTTTGGGAACAAAGCACTCAAGTGGAGAGGCTGCTATACCAATGAAGTACAGTGTTATGCCCTACTGCGGCGAAAGGTTTCAGAAGCATGAACGCATTTCTAAGCATTCGGGGTCGCACAAAAGAAAACTGCTCTAAATGGCAGCACTTTGTCAGCAGGGAACTGCATATGCTCTATGACTCAAAAACTCCAATGACTATCCCTGGAGGATAGTCATTGCCAGATTTGGTGATATCTCCATTTTTCTTTTTTTTTTTTTTTTTTCACTATTTGGTCCTCGCGGTTTCGAAGGCGGTCGGCGCACAGTCGGTCGGCTTCAGGGGGCTGTTACTGCTTTAGCTGCAGGCAACGGACTTGTAAAATGTTCTCTTTCGCTGCTATATTTACTGTCCGCGTCGGCACCAATGTGTCGAGATACCGGATAACAGTCTGCTGGTTCTGATTTTTTTTTTTAACATAAATTTCCCTATTTCCGCCTTTGTGCACAACAAAATATGTTTTCTAACAGCACGATTACAAACGGGTTGCTGCTTGAAATCTTGTTTTAGAGCACAGCCCTTTGGCGCCCGTTTCTGCGTTTCGCGGAGTAGTCGCCGTCGGCCTTGTCCCTCTTAATCAGCTCAGCAGCCGGTGGGTGCTGCAGCTGCCCATGCGTAGCCTGTCATTGGTCCACGCCTGCGAATCATTTCCGGCGTCGACGCTGAGATCTAGCACCTCCAGATACCTGCGTCGCCTCGCTTCAAGGGCCAGAATAGCGCCTCCGGAGACGTCGATGGTCGAGACGCTGGCGCGGAGCCGAAAAACGCTGCCACGTAGTTCTGTCTTTAGTGCAGTGTTTCTTGAAATAATATGTGTTAAAAATAAAAACAGTTGTCTGTAATGGTCTGCATGTCTTGCTCGAATTATTTGCCTCAATCTATCGAAAAGCTGAAACAGCTAATGAGCTGCACTCAAATTTCGCCTCGGGAAGTAACGTAATCGTCGGCAATTTTTTCACCACTCGGTAATCTGGACGGAATACTTCTCAGCTGGTCCACTACCACTGCCGCGTGCAAACAAAAGGCACTAGAAAAGGTGTAGGCAAAAACATTCCAGGAAAAAAAAAGTCACGGGGATATTGTTGCCGGCCAAACACTGGCGTAAAAATAAATCTTTCTGGAACTCAATTATTGACTTATCAATAAGCTTTTAAAAAAGTACTGACAGCCGCAGTAAGCTTTCAAACGCGATAAGGTACGCCCTACTTATAGTTGTAGGCGAAATTGTCAACAATCGAAAGCCTTGTTACATACGAAAATAAGCTAGGAGGCCCTAGAACTGCATCCGATTAATATTCCGGAAATCGAACATTCATCCCACGGATCTCCAGACGAGACGCCAAGCCCGGGATCTTGTCCACCGGGGACACAAATTTTGCATGTCGGACGGGAAGATCACGTGACGACAAGGGCAGCGTTGAACCTACGTCACGGCTAAGCATTGCCATCCTGCTCCTTCTTGCCCTCTCAGCACGTGCTCTGTTTTAAAACTTCTTTCCTAGCCTCTCTGATGACGACTGGGGTGAATGGGAAAGTGGGCGCATCCTTGCCATCTGCATGCTATTTTTTCCGTCTATGGCAACGGGGGCTCCGGCGCTGTGGTCCTTCTGCGTGCGCTTTTGATTTTCATTTTTAAAATTCCCGATTACTGTGCCGGAGTATCCGGGTTCGATCCCAACCACCGGTGGCTGCATTTCGATGGAGGCGAAACGGAGAGGCGTCCGTGTACTGTGCGATGTCAGTGGACGTTAAAGACCCCATGCGGTCGAATTTAATCCATAGGCCTCCACTATCAGCCACTTTTTTTCTCTTTCCACTTTCAATCACCTCCCTACTTTTATGGCACGGGTCAAGTGTGTGACAGATACTGCGCCTTTCCTAACCTGTGAACCAGTTAATATTTGAGTTTTCCTTTCCTTTCCTATACTTCGTCTCACAAGATGTTTGCAACACTGCGTAAGGCAGGGAGCCCAGGCCCATTCAAGATCTCGCGCAGTATGATAGGTAGTTGTGCTGGCCTGCCCCTGGGTACTATAAAAATAATTGGGCTCCTGCTGTCACCCCCCCCCCCCTCTGACTATTCGCAGGGCGAGGGGCACGCAGGAGCATAATTTCCAATTGTAGTATGCATGATCCTGATTGTACAACTTCGCCCCTGCCTTTCGCAGTGCTGCAAACAGCTTGTGAGACGAAATATAGCTGGCGCAGATGGAGCCTATGGGCAGCCTCGACAGGCGGCGAATTTAGGCGGCCGGTGACACGGGAGTATCGCGTTCCCCCTCCCTGCCCTATAATCACTAACAATTTACGTTCCTGGACACCGCTTCGTTTCATAAACTAGGCTTGTGACCTGGCATCGTAAATGAAAAACGGAAAATCTTCCAAAAGGTAAATACGCATGCAGAGCCCTCCTCAGGCTGCGCTCGCTGCTCATTTTCTACCCCTACTCTATGCGCGTTGTAATTTGCATATGGTCGCTCAGTATGAAAGGAAACAATCAGTTAGAGCAAAAAAAAAAAAAAAAAAAAAACGTCTCTTTTTTATTTTTTCTACTATAGTCGAAGCTGACTTTTTGGCATTACAGATTATATGTGGAATTGTAGTAAGTGGAGCAAAAAAGAAACAGCAATTAGACCAAGACCAATTATGACTTTCGACTATTGTCAAACCAAGCAGTTATATCAGCGAAAAGATTTGTTTCGTAATTCTCTTCCTCAACGGCGCAGCACGCTTCGCCTAGCTAACAACTTGGGAAAAGAACGCCGCATCTGCTCGCCTCAGAAACACCTGTTCAGGGCTCTTTTAAAGCCTATTTCAACGTGGACTCCAATTAAATTTAAAGCGGACCAGCGAAACCAAAATAGACGATGAGATAAAATATTTGTTCACATTTAAAACGTCTGGGCCCAGGCAGTGGAGAGGAGGTGCAGGCTCTGAGGTGGCTGTCAAGGAGAAAATGTAAAAATGAAAATAACGACTCAGCGAACCGCAAGTCAAAAATCATCAGTGGTTATTCAGCAACTTTGAGCGAAGAAATGGTAATCAGAAATCAAATGCACGAAAGCCAAGAAGAAAATTTGAATACAGGATCAGAATGCTACGCACTCACCGCTCCCGCATTCTTTTGCTTTTTTTTTTTCTATCTTTGCCGCCAAGCTTCTCATATCGAGCAAGCAATATAAACTTTTGCCTATAGTCCGATACAGGTCACGAAAAAAGCGGCACCAGGCTATCAAAGCACCCCCCTCAAACCAATAGCTGCCGAGCTATTGACGTCACGGCCGACCTGCTTGCTCCTAGGAGTAGCGCTTGGAAAGTGGTTTCTTCGAGTGAGTCCGTGCTATGTAGATAGTTTCTAAATGCTTCGCGAGTTCCAGCAAAAATGCATACCTTTACTCAATTCGATCGATAGTCGTTTGCTCATCAGCGTACAACAGGTAAAACGACGAAATCTGATGGTGAATTTCAGCACTGTCGAGTTTTCACCAAACCGCTTCGTGATTCTGCGCTTCGATGCCCTACGAGACGACACCGCTGGCGACACCGACGGCCGGACGCGACAACCGCAGGCGGCTACTTTGGTACTGCTGGAGAGGGGTCCTTTGAGGGCTGTTTGCCGCGTTTTTTTTTTTTCTTGTCCTGTCTCTTGATAAGGCATTGAGATTGAGACATTGATAAGATAAAAAAGCCTCTTGATAAAACATTGAGGACCAGGATGGCAAAACGTAGGAGTGACGTAGATACTACGTCGCTTTGTTGTCACATGAGCCTCCCCCTCCGACGTGCAAAAGTTCGTGCCCCTCGTGAGTATGGTAGCGATGGCAATGAAGCTTCAGTTAGTGATAATGAGAATGATGACAGTAGCGATGATAATGACAGTGCATTTAGTAGATAACTATAATGAGAACAAACGTGATGCACAGTGTGCAGCAACAACACTCAGGGTATCGCATTTCTGCAGCGTAGATTCTCAGTGCTGTAGCAATTTTTTCGTCAGCCGTAAGAGAACTACGGTAAAAATAAAAACCACGATTTGATAAAAAATGGTAGTCATTTTGAATGGAAAAGTAGCGCAAAGGGACTAAGGACAAAGGAACAGGAAGCACACAGACGAGCGCGCTCGTCTTCGCGCGTCGTCCCTCAGCGTTGTTTTTGCCATCCAGAATGAATTACAACCAACTCTGCCAAGTCAGCATCCTACTGCTGAAAAAGGGGAGGCACGACTGGAATTTGATAAACGCCATATAACAGGCGCTTATTCGTATCGGGGGACGAAAGAATTAACAATGTTTCATTATAAAAAATTATGCCGGACACAAAGAGAGACAAGCTCATGTTTCGAAGGTTTATTAACGAACGGTGCTGATATTTTGTACATTACGTTGGACGGTGCTTTGCCCCAACGTCTAAGCTAGCGGACGCTTTTCACTGCTCGTGCTCGCCGGCAGCCATGAGGTCATCCTGCTCGATGCGCGGTCAGTCTACTGCAGTCATGGCGCACATCTGCGGGACATTTCTTTTATTGCACCTTTAAGGAAAGGAATGTTGCAGTCTCGCTTTTTTTATCTTGTCTCTTTCGGTGGTTAGTTGTACAATCGTACTTGAGAGGAAGGACTGCATGATTTTTGCAAACTGCTCGCAGAAGCCGAACGGGCTTTTGACGAAGCAGTTCTGTTTGTTCGTGTTAGCTGCCAGCGTTGCCGCGCAACTTCATTTTTAATTAATGTGCAGCGGAAAGCGTAACTGAGACATGGACGCATTTGTTGCCAATAAACAATAACGTAGAATAAAAAAAAAAGTCAAAATAGTGTTCCCTCTGAAAGGACACTGTCTGGTACTAGGAGAAGCCGCCGTTAGTAGCTATATCCGTCTTGTTAAATGACAAGCACACGAATGCACAACTAATACGCAAGATACAGGATAAAAAGCAAGAAGGCACCATTTCTTTTCCTAAAGATCCGATAAAAGACGACGTGCCTTGGGAATTTGCGCCGTCGGAGAAGTAGATTTGTAGCGCATCGAGCAAGAAGGCCACATGGTTGTCGTCGAGCGCGAACAGCCAAAAGCGACTAATCGTCCCGACGTTCAGAAAAAGCCTATGCTCACACGAATCCAAAGGTCCGAAAGTCATTATGGCGACTATAGGAAGCTCATGCGCTCAGAGTATCCTCGGCACTTTCATATGGTCACCTTGCGACATCAAAACTGTTTTAAAACGATGCATCGACATCTCTCAATTTTTTTCAGTGCTTGTACTCAGACCTAGGAGTCGGGCATTGGGATCCCCATTCCAAAACAAAGGAAACCAGCTTTTTACCTCGGACTTCTGGCCTAGTTTACTAAGGTCAACGCTGTGAAAGCTGATAGAGAAAATGTTAGTCACACCGTTCTCATTGTGGCTGGAGCACACCACGGTTTCTACCACTCCGCTACAATTGGCTTCCATCCATCCATAGGCAACTAGCTGTCTTGGCCTCGCAAGTGCTGTACTCAACCCGCAGCCACAATTAACAATCCTCGCCATAGATATCGAAAAAGCATATATTAAATCAACCATGCTGCCATTTTGAATTGTTTGACATGCTGCATTTCCCTCCTAGGGTACGCAGTTTCGTAAAATGCTTGCTTGAAAACAGATTTCCTATACGGCTTAGTAGCGACTCCATCCGATCCTTTGTCCTTGTTCGCGGATTACCCCAGGGCTAGGTACAGTCGCCAACATCATTTAACGTTGCCTTCATTCCCCTCACATGGTGGTTAAATAATGTTTCTAATGTCAAAATTTTGATCCATGCTTATTATATCACGGTGTGGAGCACACTATGACCTGTTGACTCAAACGGTAACCTTACAGTCGGAATTGGACATTGCTGTCAATTATGCTATATATCTCGGCCGAGGGCTTTCATGAGCAAATTCATATTCGCGTCTGTCGCCAACCGCTGGGGTCACCGCATATACTCGCTGAGACGCCAATGCGTCACCAACTATCTTAAACCAAACTTCAAGAAAGTCCGACATTAAAAATTCTGGGTTTGTCGATCCATCAGTCGGTTAAGGGTACTGCATGCCTGGCTTTGATAAAAGCAGGTGACGCAGCCCTTGAGCTTAATCAAATGTATTGTTCCTAAATTCGGTGGCGCTCGCTCTCACTTCGTTCAACATTTGGTGGTAGCTGTTCTACAACCACGCCTCATTAACCAAACATAGTTCAAGCGCTTGACAAGGGTTCAATAGAATATTCTGTAAGCCGTCAGAAGAGAGAATATGAGAACCATCACTCGCCTACCCCGTATCACACCAACCGTGGCACTTGAAGCATCGTCCTTTCGTAGAAGGATCACTGAACAAGACAAGATTGCCCCGTAGGTCGAAAATCAAATGCGTATATGCCAGGATTGATGGGTGTGAAACGACACCTTAACTTTGCTGCCCCTGCAAGCCTGCACATATGCCCCAGATTTCCATTTGCAGAATTTCCTTTCTGGTCTGAGCTGGTTAACTGCTGAACTCTCAATCCCATTCTCTAATATTAAGAGCAAAATATCATTAATTTCGGCTGCACTTTTTATTCGAGGTGGCATGCAAGCGGATCGCAGCAGCCGCACCGTAACGACTGCGGCTGGCTGTGCAGAAAGTTGCTTGTATCGCAGCTGTCGCTTCTACCAGCGAGCCGATACGGTTCAGCGATCATCAAGAAAGATTCAGTTTTGAGATTCAGCTTATTATTTGCAATAACTAATAAATTTAGCACACTTTTAAATTTTTCGCACCGTGGGCGATCCCGACTGTATCCTCAAGTGCGGCCATCGCACTGTCGGGCCGCCGACGAAGATATCTGAACCGGCTTGATTAGGGAGCCTACATGTTGCACCGTGGGGCTCCGCGGCGCAACATGTAGGCTCCCTAGGCTTGATCGGCGTCGACCGGCCTCAGACGACTTGCCACCGGGCGGCTGGTAGCAAGGTTTGACGCGGGAAATTCGCTTCATGTGGGCCGGCCTTTATATTGTTTAGACGCACGGGCCGCTACATCGTTCGCTCTCGGACTTCATTGGAACCGGCATCCTTTCTTTGTTTCACTTGATACCCCCTTTTTTCCTGTTTAAATATTCAGTTATAGCCTGAACCAATAAACAACGTTATAAAAAAAGTCAATAAATACTTGCAGGTTCTTGAAAGCCTTCGCAGGTTAGCGTAATCAATAAACGGAAACGATATATGCTTCACAAGATATAAATAATTCAGTGAACCACTGCAAACCATGCGTCCAAAAATGTAATCATGGAGCCGACAACACGCAGGTAAATGTACTTCCATAAATTAAAAAAGAAAAATGATGAAAAGAGTTATTGAACAACACAACACGTACGTAGGAGTCATTCCAAAAGGAGCCGAACGGCTACGTGGAAAACCAGCGTTGGTGTTCCTATTCAGTTTGGTAAAACTTCGTCGTCATGCATGGGTTAGTTCAGGTGAAGCCGGAAACGAAACATGAAAGGTGGCTTAGCTCTGCTATGCCTGGGTATATACGTAACGAAAAGCAGCGACTATCTCAGGATCAGAAGAATTTCTCCAGTCTTCTGCGCTGTTCGCCAGCAGCTAAACTCTCCTTGGCTTTCATGTCCAGTGCGTCTAAGTTCACCGGCGTTCTATAATTCGTTTACGGGAAAAGAAAGGCGCAGCATCTGTCACTCGCGGAAGGCAAGAAGCGCCGTCCGGCGGCGTTGGAACGCACTCGTTCCTGCTTGGTCCTCATAGCTAGCGGCGGATTGGTGGCGTCACCCTAATTGAGTGACTACCCTATTTTAGTCTTTGGTACCTTCAAATTGCGCGCGAATCGCAGTATCTGACACTTGCGAAATCCCACTGTTATCCTCGCGGTAGATAAGCGGAATTATGCAGAGCGTTTCACGACCCGGGACGTGGCGTAACGGTAATGCGCTCAGCTGGGCATCCAAGGAAAGGAGGTTCAATTCCCAGGCGGAGACAAATGTTTTTTTAATGAGGAGGAGTCGCACACCTCTTAACAGTTGCTAGGCAACACCGACAGAGCTTGGCGAGGTGGCTGCGCAGCTGGCCTTCCCTGTGACACCATTCGGTCGCGGCATACGCGAAGCTCTGCTCCGACCCTCGTGGTGAAGCTTTTGGCTTCAAAATAACTCGGACACACAGTGTAAGAATTTCACACTAATGTGCAACTGAGATTCCATGGAGAAAAAAAAAACCATAAAGCATACATCTTAAGGCCCCGCTCCAAGGGGCGCAAGAAAGGCGCATGAGCGCCCAGTGCCGCACCCTGACAACGCTGGAAAAGGTACGCATATCAATGAAGCGTCTCTGGCGCGCTCGCTCCTGTGTTGATGCAAGACTTCGTAGGCTGAGACAGACCGGAACAGTTAGACTGCTACTTGAAGCTTGTCCCGGAGCGACTCCCATCGCCTTTGAACACGCGCGAATGCAACACGAGGATTTTTAAACACATTCCACTTATTCAATGCTTTCCGTAAACAATATGCTTACCTGCGCGCGCTGCTCTCGGCAGCACCTCAGACTCCACCTCTCCTAACATCAATTATGTAACTTATTTATTTTTATGCTGTCTGTGGCTGGCGAGCCACTGCGAGTGCCATCGCTACACTGCGGCGATGAACCTTTGGTTGTCGATCAATTGGCTGTAGGCACATCTCTACGTACCGCAGCACCGGTGTAACAAAAAAAAGAGCAAACAGATCGCAGGGACGGCGCGAAAGGCATCCTCTGATTGGTGCACGCCAGGCAATAACCGGAGAGCCTCCTCCGCGCCAGCGCGAGCGCGCATGGAGCAGCGGAAACATCTGGCATGGACAGATATCTGCTCCGCGCGCGCCTCAGCTCGCGCCTGTCGCGTCACGCATGCGCAGACAGATTCCAGCGTGCGTTCGTGCGCGTAGGCGCGCCGCCAGGGCGCCACGTGGATCGGGGCCTAAAGTTGCAAGTCATCAACTTCCACGATCGTATATTTCAGTGGACGCTCTTTGAAGATGTAAATCGTACTTCTTTAACTCCTCCCATGTGACTGATGGAATGATCAACTGCCGAATAAAATAACAGAAACAGCATTCATATTGGGCAAATACCGATGCACGCACAGACGAGACATTTTTTCTTCTAATTTTTTTTTCATGCTCGTTTTTTTTTTACGTGATATGTCTTTCTCAAACAGTGCATACAATCTCAACATCATTAGAGAGAGAGAGAGAGTCTGCGCTGGTTATATGTTGTGGACGGCGTGCGACCCAGTAACTGGGACCTTTTCGTTTGATTCGTACCATGCAGCATGGAATAATTAGGGAGGTTAATCTAGGTTAAACGTCGTCTTTATACTAGCGGAAGCTGTGTTAATTATGATTACACAGTTGTTTTGCCGGTATTCAATCTTTATTGCATGACCATGGAATCGTCCATGTCTTTTCGCCGCAGACCAGACGTTAAGAGCAGAAGTTCATCGGTTTGGTATCACCGGCAGGCGAAGCCCTCGTGGACGGCACGGTCTCCGCTGCTGACCGCCTAGCCTTTCCATCTTGATCATTGCTTGCGTTCTTTCGCCAACCAAGCTTTTCGCAATAGGCGGCGCTGCAACTGTTCCACAGGGCGCCTAAAAACTTCTGCGGTTAGCCGCTTGGTTCGCGATAAACGACCAACGATATTCTGCAGCATTATATATACGCGTGTGGCAGATAACGTCCTTACCCAGACGCTCTCGATGTCGCCCAGTTATCTGAGGCACGCCATGCAGGGGTTCGACAGTCCGTGCAGTCTGACCACTGTAAGCGCATACAGGTGGCGTGAAAACACCCTACGGGAGTGCCTATAAAGTATGTGCTCTTTTCGCTACGCTCTTCTACGGCACGGCGATCGATACAGCAAACTTCCATCGCAGGTTCCCTATTCTTCGCTTTCGGCTGCCACTCCGCTTTCTCTTCGGCGCTTCTTCACGGGGTCTTACATCGTTTGGATCATCAGCCGCCGCCTGGCGCCTTCGTCAAAGGGACATTTGTACGCACCTTTAAGCACGCATGTACAATTTGTGGAACAAGGCGGCATTCAAGTGCATGAGCTCGTCCTGGGCTTCTTTCAGCTCTAACCTGAGTGCAGCATTCTTCACTTCGTAAAACGCTACTAGTCTTGCAGACTCTTCAATCTTAGCCTTCCGGGCGGCCTGCAGCCTTCTTGCTGCTTCGTTGTTCTTCATACGGAATTCCAAGTGTGCTTTGTTCTCGTCCTCTGCAGGAACCTCACCTCGACTGCATTCAGGTCCGACGGCGGAGTCGTCTTGCATCGGCACTTTCTTGACGCTGCCGCGAACTCCGGTGGCGGCTCCTTTACCGGCGGCAGACGAAGACGATTCTGTGTCCTCTACAGATGCGTGGTCCCCGTCATCACCGCGGTCGAAGCGGTTATCCATGCTGCCATTGGCATCGTCCGGCTTCGAAGGAGCCGTTATAAGAGACGACGCTCCGCTGCGCGAGAGGTCAAGCGGCTGATCGTGATAATCTTGAAGTCGCTCGGCGGGGCTTCCATCACATGAGCCCTTCTCTGGAGAAGCCAACCGCGGTGACTGCTCCTTATTTTGGATGGGCTGCAGATGGTCCATTGTGAGGGCTGCTGGACTTGCGTTGGAACCTAGATATGCTGCACAGAGGAGAAGGCAAGAAAATCAAAAAGCTGCATCCTAATACCAGCCGTCAATTGAAGGACATCTAAGACAACACACCAGCACGTCTGACAACGACGATATGACGCTGCCTGCAGGAGAGAATGGTTACAAGCAAAAGAAAGATTTATTGATGTGCCGGGGCTAATAAAGGCGCATAACTTCGTTGCTATGCTATTTTGCAAAGGCACAGCAACCACAACCACAAAACCAGTTAAACGCGCTATCATGCGCCAAGGGGGATACCGTTATCAAAAGGGTTGCCTCTTATCGCAGGGGTGTTAATGTCAGTTTTTTTGTGTTTAGAATAGCCATCGAAGCGTTTGTTCGGCGATTCTTTCAGATCGCTATTAGAAGTAGCACATTGGGCTCCAGATGCTGATAAGCTCTACGCGTACAACTTCTTTGTGGTCTGATCATTTCCGATTCAAAATCACTAGCGGTCGTGGTTCCATCGCACATCTTATGAGCGTTTCTGTAAGTACGTGACGATGCACAAGGCTTACACTTCTGTCACCTAGCTTTGAGCATTTGGCTGAAGCGAGACACGCACGTGTCCCCAATGAAATCCATGAAATCCCCCCCCCCCCCCCCCTATTCGGAAGGTAAGAGGCGCGTAGCACTAAAACGGCCTACTGTCGCGTGCATGATCCCGATGTTGCAAGGCCGCGCCTGTCTTTGGCAGTGGTGCAGACAAGTCGTGATACAAAGCATAGCTTCAGCTGCAGGGCCACGATAAGCTGTCTGCTTTTGGGGCGAGAAACGAAGCGCAGTGTGCGTAGCGTATGCGTAAATAAAAGGGTTTCAAATGACATGTTCGTAGGATGCCCGGACATCTCACATTCGCGAACGTGAACCTTACACGTACGTGAAAGTAAAACTATATTAGGATTACGCCTAATACCCTGAAACTTCGCAGGCGAAACACTTTTGAAGCATGAAACTAGGGCACCAACAAAATAAGCGAAACAAAAAGCGCACTCGGGATCGTATCGCAACATTGATTGCCCAGTAATGTGAAGTTGAATCGGCAAGAACTTCGCAGCTAGTTTGGATTGAGCGGTGATGGCAGGCCAGATATAGGCAATAATCGTATTGTAGGTGTCTAACCAAGATTCCAGTGGAAAATAAAAAGTAAAAAGAAAATAAGACCTTACAAAAGTGCTACCATCTACTAGAGGAAAGCCGAAACACCGGATAATGTTGGGGGGATTCCGATCGTAGGATTACCAGGCGCGGAACATTTATGAGAGGTATTTTTAGTGTGCCGATCACTTCATTTTCAGGTTTGATTTCGGTGCCTCTATAGGAGGTGATCGGCAGTGTGGCGGCCTAACCGTCAATGCCGATGCTGCACACCATCGCTTGGAGTATTCTTATAGAAAGATTCGTTCTTCGCAAAATAAGGCGAAAACCGATCAGCCGCTCACGAGCATGGAATGACGGATTTGCGCGGCCCACTGTGTGCGCCGGGTTAGCTGAAGGGTTGCACGGAATCCATTCGCCTTTGACCCTCCGCAAACAAAAATTTGTAAGGCTTGTACAAAAATTGGAGGACGTTTAAGAATGGAACGTGATAGCGTTATCGCACCCCGTTCGCACCGTCTACTCATTTGCTTGTCGCGCTTTTTACAATACTCATTTTTATTTATTAATCCTACCAGGGGCGTAGAAGCGCTGCCAGCGCCTTGCCGAAAAGCGCGAGCCTCAAGTTACAGTCGTAGTTCGTCGGCAACATCGTTGCCGATCCAAGCCGGCGCGATGAAGAGCTCGGAGGCCATGCCGTGTCTATTTTTCCGTGCGCCACACGCATGATGGCGCTACGTGCACGCCAAGCGAAGAGGAAGTACAGCGGAAAAGTAATTTACCAGTCGCTTAGCGGCGTGTTCTGTAATTTACATGCTCATAATTATTATACGCCACAATACACTTCTCTAAGGGACATTTCTGCAGCTCTCATCATCTGCAGGATGTGACCAAATAAACAGTAAACTACTTAAAAACACTATCATTATCAAGCCAGATACTACACCTAATATTTACCCAATCTTTAGACACCGGAATCATTCCTGACGATTGGAAGATAGCCCAAATTGTTCCCATTTTCAAAACAGGTGATCGCGCATGCCCAGCTAACTATCGTCCAATATCCCTTACTAGCATATCTTCTAAACTTCTAGAGCACATTATATCATCAAGCTTAATGTCCCACCTTGATTCAATTAATTTCTTTTATCCTCATCAGCATGGCTTCAGGAAATCGTTTTCATGCGAAACCCAGCTGGCAGAGTTCACCCAAGACATCCTTAAGGCCATAGACGATAACCTCCAAATAGATGCAATCTTCTTAGACTTCTCGAAGGCATTTGATCGCGTACCTCACAACCACCTGCTTGCGAAACTTTCGTTCCTGGGAATTCCTACTAATCTGATATGCTGGCTCGAACATTTTTTAAAAGGACGCTCGCAGTTCACATCCGCCAATAACATCCAGTCACCCTTAACAGATGTAACATCTGTTAAGGGTGACTGGATGATAACCCGGCCCTCAAGGGGCCGGGTTATCACCATTACTCTTCTTAATATATATCAACGACCTGCCCTCTAATATTCAATGCAAATTGCGACTCTTCGCGGACGATTGTGTCATCTATAATGCAATAAGTAGCCCAACCGATAACCTCACTTTGCAACAGGACCTTGACGTTATTGCATCATGGTGTGAAAAGTGGCAGATGCCTTTAAATCTTACTAAGTGCAAATCGTTGTCCTTCACTCACAAACACACCTTGACGAATCACACTTACAGCATTTCATCCGTCCCTATAACCGTTGCAAAATCTTATAAATATCTAGGTGTACATCTCACATCAACACTTTCTTGGGTCACCCACATTAGAACCATTTGCTCCGACACTTCACGCACACTTGGCTACCTGAGAAGAAATCTGAAATCTGCATCACCTAACATAAAACAACTCGCGTATGAAACATTTGTGCGGCCAAAATTAGAGTATGCATCATCCATCTGGCACCCATGGCAATCGTATCTCACCATCGAATTGGAATCAATCCAAAATCGTGCAGCCCGGTTCATCACTTCATGCTACTCAAGAGAAGCCAGTGTCACCGCCCTCAAGCAGTCCCTCCGTCTCTCAACACTAGAATCACGCCGAGTCGTTTCCCGCCTATGCTTACTTCATACATTTTATCATAACACAGGATCACGGCACGCTCTATTAACCGCCCCACTACGAACGTCCTCCCGGCTAAGTCACGGTAACCCGATAGCACGCATCAGTGGCCACACGTCTGCTTACAACAACTCATTTTTCCCCAACGCAATAGCACTATGGAATTCACTGCCTAACGACATCGCTGCATGCACTGATCACAAAACATTCCGCGAGAAAATAAAAATTCACCTCGCATAGATCTTGATCACTTCTGCGCTCCTTGTAGCGAGTATTGCTTGACATATCTTTAATAAATGATGTATCATTTGCTGGGAAACCCTGATATGACTACAACCCCCTTTATGTTTGTTTCTATGTTTGTTCTTTTTATTGTTATGCACGTTCCCATCATCGCCGTTGTAAACCAATAAGCCCCCCCTTATGTAATGCCTTCGGGCCTTTAAGGGATCAATAAATGAAATGAAATGAAATGAAAATCAATAGACGCGCCTTTGTCCATTTGAAACTATCTAGCTGGCGTGGCGGAGTGGTTAGCGTGCTAGTCTCGCACCCCGGAGGCCCACGTTAGATTCCTCAGGTCGGTGATTTTTCCTATTCGTTTTGTTTATTAATGCTTCTGGGATTTTTCGCTCACGGCCAACGCCGGACGACGCGGGACGGCGGCCGCCGACGACACCGACTTTTCTGTGACACGAGCCCTTAACGCTATCGCGTTAATATCGAACTGAGCGCTGAGGCTTAAAAACGGGCGGACATGAAGCCGAAGCGGCAGGCGCAAGTCCAGTTACTCGTGAGAGCTATACTAGCCGAAGAGACCACGGAGTGCTCGTTGCCAATTACAATATAGGGACCTTTTCAGCGATCTATCTACTGCGAATAAATTACTACTCTTCGAGATAAACTGAACGTCTGGTACAGGCTTCCAACTGACCTCATGATGAGCCCCTTACGTGCTGCTAATGAGAGTCATTACGCTGTACTGTTTCGCTCCCGTTGCGTGTCTTATAACACGAGATTTTGTCAGTTTCACACGAAGCTGCGTGGTTTAGAGTTTGATTTTCTATTCTACTCCTGGAGGCTTTTCCAAAAATGTATAATGCCATGCAATACCTAGAGTTAATTAAGTACTACAATTAGTGTAGTGCAGTTGTACTCGATATAAGGTATATAGAAATATATTACTAGATTTAAGGTAACGTTTAATTTAGTATAATTAACTATGAATGGTAATAAATTAGGATACACATTTGTTCGGCGCAATACGAATATAAGCCATACAATGATATTAAACTTAATGATGTAGCATAAATGTCAACTTAACCCTAGTTTACTAATTAGCGGGACGACTTGCTTGAGAGCTAAAATTACAAAACAGCAATTTCACTCGACAATCTATCCAGCAATACAACATGTGCGGCTATTATAGCCAACATACGCTACACAGCCACTGCAGACACATTCTGTTCACACATTTTCAATACAAGGGGCACATTAGCCAAGAAAGGCTGCATATTCCTAAAGAACTACGAAACTGGCACCCTCGTTTTGTTTACCCTGGTTATCCATAGAACGTTTTCGTGTACATCAAGACACGCAGCCACATTTGGGTAACCTAGACGACAATAAATGACAACTTGCGCATCGCTATGCTGTGCTGCTATAATACTGCGGTATCCAGAATTCCCCAACATGGCGGTCAGCGCAATGGGTGCCAATTTTGCATAAGGTCTATCGGACGAGTGACCATCAGTGTAAGCCATTGTGCAATAAAATGTGCACTTACCAGCGTGTAGAGGATGTCCTTCGACCGTTGCCGTTGTGTCACACGAAGAAGGCCACGCTGATCTCAGCACCGGAGGCTTCAAGCAGCAAACACACACGATGGCGTAGGGGTAGAAAGCGAAGCACGAGCACCGACTACTCTGAACGAGCCCAATCGTTGTGCACTGACATCGCTCGGACGCTTGGGGCAAGTTATAAACGATAAAAGTGGGAAAGGAAAATTTCTAGGAGTACCACGTGACAAGAGAGAGGAAGAAGCCCTGCAAGCATTGGTCGTTTCTGCAATAAAACGGAGAGTTGAGCAAGTTGGTGCAACATTTTTTTTTTTTTAACACACAGCGCAACAAACGAAGGATAAGCGAGTAGACGGGAACAGCGCTGACTGTCAACTGCACGATTTATTGAAGGAACACGTATACGTAGAAAATTTTCAGAGAACGAAGTGCGCATGTTCGCAGATAAAAACGACAATTCACTTCAACCAGTTTCGTCGAGATACGAGATTTCGCGGGGATGAACGATAACTGATAAAATGCTTACGCACGTGTCCGAATTCTTGTGAATGAGATAGGCCTCTTTTAATTTTCTTGTTAATTTTTGTGTGTGTGTGTGTGTTTGCAGATCACCGTTGTTTCTTCGAACAGGGGAGTGCAAGGAGGGTACAAAGGGGGCTTTTGACTACACCCTTTGTGGTGTAGTGCCAGTTTCGATGACGGGGCTTTGTCTAGGAAATTTTCATGTTCTCGTAGCCTTACGTTGAGACACCTTCCTGATTGACCAATGTAATTTTTGCCGCATGTAAAAGGTACTCACACCGCTCCATCTGTGCACGGACGAAAAGCTACACTGTTTTACCCGGCAACCCCACGGCCTGCACGTCTTTTGTTGTCATTTATTTTTCGGTCTACCTTAGCGTAAATGCTGCCAAGTTATATAGGCGCAGAAAACATCACCTGTACTACACATCTATGTCCAACTTGCCATTGGTAGTGTTGCCATTAACATACGGTATAATGGCAATAGTTTTTTTACGAGGTGTGTCATGATCCTGTCGTATTCTAGAGGCCTTTACGTTTATCAGGACCTTGCTGCACGAAAGCAAGATTACGTCATCGGAGAAGCCTGCTGACCTCAATCTATCTGCCTGATCTTGGAAGCCATTCATGATTACATGGTCGCAGGACTTGAAAATTGCTGACCCTACGTGGATGATATAGATACGTGGACGACTACCTGATTTTTGTAGAAACCCATTACCTTTCAAATTGCGTCGAAGACACTCTAAAGGATTTTCAAGACAGCGGAAATGGCCTGAACCTCGCATTCGAAACCCCGTCTTGTGATACTCTTTCCTTTCTTAATTGAAGATTGAATTTAGGGCAAAATCACGTGTGTTGGGCTTTTCCACCAAAATCGATGAAGCCTTTGCTCAATTTTAAATCTGGCTATTCCAAATTAGTTCATTGTGGTATAGCCGTGTTCAGCAACATTAAAGTCCTGCGATCATGTCATCATGAATAGCTTGAAAGACCAGGTAAATGGATTGAGGTCAGCAGGCTTCTCCGATGACGTAATCTAGCATGCGTGCAACAACGTCCTGAAAAAAGTAAAGGTCTCTAGAATACGACAGGATTCTGAACACCCCATAAAAAAAATATTGCCATCATACCGTACGTTCATGGAATTTCGCTCTGCCAACGGCAAGTTGGACATAGGTATAGAGTACAGGTCATGTTTTCTGCGCCCATAAAATTTGGCAGCATTTGCGCTAAGGTAGAAAAATAAATGACAAAAAATGACGTGCAGGCCGCGGGCGATGCCAAGTAAAACCTTCTCGTCCGTGCTAAGTAGGAGCGGTTTACAGAGTATCTTTCACATATGGCAAAATTACATTGGTCAATCAAGAAGCTGTCTCAACACAAGGCTACGATAACATGAAAGCTCCCTAGACAAAGCCCCGTAATGGAACCTGGCACTACACCACAAAGAGTGCAGCCAAAAGCCTCCTTTGAGCTCATCTTGCACTCCCTTGTTCAAAAAAACAACAGTGTTGTAAAAACAGAGAGAAAAATTATCAAGAGAAATAAAAGAAGCCTATGTAATTCACAAGAATTCGGACACGTGCGTAAGCCCCTCATCGGTTATCATTCATCCCCGCGAAATCTCATATCTTGACGAAACTGGTTGAAGTGAATTGTCATTTTTATCTGCGAACATGCGTACTTGGCTGTATGAAAATTGCTACGTGTATGTATTCCTTCAATAAATCGTGCAGTTGACAGTCAGCGATGTTCCCGTCTACTCGCTTATCCTTCGTTTGTTGCGCTGTGTGTTAAGAAAAAATGTTGCACCAACTTGCTCAACTCTCCGTTTTATTGCAGAAACGACCAATGCTTGCAGGGCTTCTTTCTCTCTCTTGTCACGTGGTACTGTCCCCAGAAATTTTTCTTCCTCACTATCATCGTTTATAACTTGCCCCAAGCGTCCGAGCGATGCCACTACACAACGATTGGGCTCATTGAGAGTAGTCGGTGCTCGTGCTTCGCTTTCTACCCCTACGCCATCGTGTGTGTTTGCTGCTTGAAGCCTCCGGTGCTGAGATCAGCGTGGCCTTCTTCGTGTGACACAACGGCAACGGTCGAAGGACATCCTCTACACGCTGGTAAGTGCACATTTTATTGCACAATGGCTTACACTGATGGTCACTCGTCCGATAGACCTTATGCAAAATTGGCACCCATTGCGCTGACCGCGTGCGTTTCCGCCACGTTGGGGAATTCTGGATACCGCTGTATTAAAGCAGCACAGCATAGCGATGCGCAAGTTGTCATTTATTGTCGTCTAGGTTACCCAAATGTGGCTGCGTGTCTTGATGTACACGAAAACGTTCTATGGATAACCAGGGTAAACAAAACGAGGGTGCCAGTTTCGTAGTTCTTTAGGAATATGCAGCCTTTCTTGGCTAATGTGCGTCATGTATGGAATGTGTGTGAACAGAATGTGTCTGCAGTGGCTGTCCCAATTAGCACACATTACGTGGCCCAAATGGGGCCCGTATGGGCAAGTTGGGCTTGGGCAACCACGATAACACCCATGAGGGCCCCCTAACCTTAACGACATGATCGCCGACACAAAAAAGGTCAACGTTTGAAGAACAGCCTGTCTGGCAATTTAATATGAAAAATATTCTTGTCACAGTGCACTCCCTCGTCTTCGACGTACAGTCGAGCGCGATTTGAAGGTTATCGCGCGAACGTCGACTAGCCTAGCACTTCAGGCACCTGCCAGCTGGTTTTGGAACCGGAGAAATCATTATTTCGCGCTGTTCTCTCCTTGGTTCGCTGTTCCATAGAACAATCATCACCCCCGCGACAAGCTCACCACCCTTTCTTTCTAATCTAAGCTTTCCATTTGTTGCGATAAAGTGTCGAATTTTAGATAATAACGAAAAATAGGTCGTGCGCACTACGATCACTGCCTGTTTGCAGAACAAGAAACAAAAAACTGACAGCCCAACAGGGAGTGACGGCTGCTTAAGGAATGGCAAAAAGAGTGAGGGAAGCTGGCCTGATACCTACCTCGCCTTGGCAAAGAATTCTGGGCCATGGCGCTGTTCATGTTCTCGCTCGACGCTCGCGCGATAACCTTCAAATTGTGCTCGACTGTGCATCACCATTGTGAATTCTTTCGCTGCCGCGGCGCTTCACCGATTAGTTTTCGACGCATAATAGGTAACTGCAGCGGCGCTCAGAACCGGGAACCACACAGAAACGTCCATAGATCATTTTTCGGTTGTTATATTTTAAATAAATTTTTGTTAAACCGACGTATTACGCCTTCTCGAGACGATAGTTTCCAACTGAGAAGCGTACAGAATTAAGCGGTGCTGTTTATGTGATATGAGGAAAAAGAACGGACGGAGGCCAGCATTTTCATAAAATCATTTTTACTTATTTTTTTACCTAAAAAGCAAAATGACATTACAGTTAGAACGACCCCGCCTCCGATGCTATCTATCATCGACGCCGAGGCAACGAAAAGTCCCCCAGGAAGGTGCTGCAGCCGCACAGTAATATAAATAACAGATTTCATTGGAGACAAATGTGTCTCGCTTCAGCCAACTACACAAAGCTAGGTGACAGAAGAGCAAGACTTCTGCAATACTGCTTTCGAACGACAACAATACTCAGGCACAGTTTACTTCACTTTGTTTGACTAAGTATGCTTGACATAATCGGAAATGATAAGATAAATATACTTCGCCATGACCCCTTTCCCAAACATTTCACCATAGAAGAGCCGAACACCAGGCCGGGGAAAACCGGTGGACACCCGAGGGCACCAGGGATCGAACCTAGCATCTCCCGAATGAGGCGGATGCTCTTCCACCTTACAAAGCCACGCTAAAAACACAAGGTATAGTTGTATGCGTAGAGCATATCAATATCAGAAGCCCCAAGTATGCTACTTCTAATGGCGATGTGAATGCATCCCCGTACAAACGCTTCGGTACCTGCTCTAAATACGGACACCAACACCTCTGAGATTAAGAGGTAACCCCTTTAATAACGGCAGCCCCCTTAACACATGATAGCATTCAGCTGATTTTGCGTCTAGCGCATGTTTAGTGTGTAGCTGGAACAGCAACCTCGTGGTTGCTGTGCCCTTGGAAAATAGCACATACCTACGAGGTTATGTGCCTTTCTTAGCCACAACATAGCAACAAATCTTCCTTCTGCTTGTCACCATAGTCTCCTGCAGGCACCTCCATATAGTCGTTGTCAGACGCGCTGGTACTTGTTTTAAATGTCCTTCAATTGACGGCTGGTATTAAGATGCAGCTCTTTGATTTTCTTGCCTTCTCCTCTATGCAGCATATCTAGGTTCCAACGGAAGTCTAGCAGCCCTCACAATTGACCATCTACAGCCCGTCCCAAATAAGGAGCAGTCACCACGGTTGGCGCCTCCAGAGATGGTTTCATGTGGTGGAAGTCCCGCCGAGCGACTGCAAGATTATCACGATCAGCCGCTTGACCTCTCGCGCAGCGGAGCGTCGTCTCTTATAACGGCTCCTTCGAAGCAGAACGACGCCAACTGCAGCCGGATAACCGCTTCGACAGCGGTGATGACGGGGACCACGCATCTGTAGACGACAGAGAATCGTCTTCGTCAGCCGTCGGTAAAGGAGCCACCGCTGGAGTTTGCAGCATCGTCAAGAAAGTGCCGATGTAAGACGACTCGGCCGTCGGACCTGAACGCAGTCGAGGTGAGGTTCCTGCAGAGGACGAGAACAGAGCATACTGGGAATTCCGTATGAAGAACAACGAAGCAGCTAGAAGGTCGCAGGCCGCCCGCAAGAGAAGATTGACGAGTTTGCAAGACTAGCAGCGTTTTACGACATAATGGAAAATGGACGAAGTGGAAAATGCTGCACTCAAGATAGAGCTGAAAAAGGCCCAGGACGAACTCACTTACTTGCAGACCGCCTCGTTCCAGAAACTGTATACATGCGTCTGTACAAATATCCCTTTGACAAAGGCACCAGGCGGTGTCTGATGATCCAAACGATGTAGCCCCCCGTGAAGAAGCGCTGAAGAGGAAGCGGATTGGCAGCCGAAACCGAAGAATAGTAAGAAGTTTGGTTGTCAAAAAAGCGCAAGCAATATCGAGATAGAAAGTCTGGGTGGTCAGCAGCGGAGGCTGCCGCTGCTTTGACCGTGCCGTCGACGAGGGCTTCGCCTGCCAGTGATACCAAACCGATGAACTTTCAGTCTAAACGTCTAGTCTGCGGCGGAAAGACACGGCCGATTCCATGGTCGGGCAATAAAGATTTAATACCGGCAAAACAACTGTGTAGTAATGACTAACACAGCTTACGCTCGTATAAAGCTGACGTTTAACCGAGAACAACGTCCGTAATTATTCCATGCTGCATGGTACGAAACAAGCGAAAGGGGCGCTTCTATTCACAACTTTCACGGGCTATGGGAAATGCCAGTGGAAATCCAATATGGCTGCCATTTAGGTGATTGGATGTCACGCTTCAAGTGCCTTGTGCTGGGCTACGTTTCCTGAAACTGCATTACAATATCCGCGCGAGTGTTCTGCGGTGCGAAGGCATGCACGGTGTTGTTAATCAGCGTACAAGCCCTTTGTGAGTAGGCGTTGTAAGGGTGCGATACAGCGAACCCCTCGAGTGTAGCTGGTTAGGCATGTGAACAATCCTGCTGCTGACTGTGTTGTGCGACAAGTACGACAGGTTCCAGTGGACTCTAATCGCGCCACTGAGGGCTACGGAGGAACGTTCGACGCAGACAAAATAGACACGAATAAAGACATGAAATGGACATGAATAAAATTTTCAACTTTTATCCGGGATCACTGGCACTCGCGAGCTGCATACTACCTACCTAGTATCTACTACCTAGTCTGGGCACAAGAGAACGCCACTACAAGGTAATAATGGTCTACTGTGATAACTTTAACTAACCTTTTTTTTTTTTTTTTTTTTTTTTGCAGCACTTCTTAAAGGCAGTGATTTTGACTTTTGCAGGTGATACCAAGTGCTGACACATTTTTTTTCGGGAATAGTTACTTGAGAAGCAAGACAGCTAGAGCAACGGTTTTTAGAACAAGACGCATATGACCTGTGAGTGTAGGCTCCGTAACGTTCAATACAAGCTCCGAATCTAACGTTCGTCTGGCAGCTGCTTATTGCGAACACTGCATTCACTCAACACCGGGCAGGAAACAAAGGTTCTTGATTTCCCAAAAGAAGTGTGGGCAGGGAATTGGTCGGCAATCAAAAATGTTACCATCACGTAAGGCTCGCAACTTACGACAGTCAAACTTCTCGCATCAGAAATGCGCACTGAAAATCTCCATAGCTTAAGTCGCAAATTTTTTTTTTTTTTTTTTGCGACTCTTGGTTCCGCTCAGAGTTTATAGCGGCAAGGAAAAACGAGACCCATGCGTAACCTCAGAAATAAGAAAGCTATGCCGCCCGTACTGTCATTAAGGGGGTGTTTCTTCGTCGACCGAAATTTGCGTCAATGCTTTTCACGGTAAAGTAACACTCTCCTTCCTGGGCATATAATCTAGAGGTAACATATGAAAGTTTATCTCGCCTTTGGCCGCACAGTAAGAACACATGGGCGTAAAGAAGATTCGACTGCTTTTATGATTTCCCCTCGTACTGCGTGACCCACACAACCAAATGTAAGTTAAATTATTAACCTATTGTCATGGCTGCGAGTAAAAGCAAACAGAAAAAGCAATTACACACTACAGGCGCTGTTCGACCAAACTACACGTATAGAAGTTGCGCGCCCCATGCCGGAGAAGCACGAGCCGTTCACCGGGTATTCCCTTGAAGGCGGTATCGGAAGCGGCCGCGTGGCGGCGCCACTGTACGTGAAAGTTGCGAATAGGCCCAGTTACTGGGACACATGCCCGTGCACAACATAAGCTTAGGTTCAACATATACCCTGCGCAGGCTCGGACTCTCTAACTGATGTTCAGATTGGACACACTGTTCAGAGAATGACATATAAAAAAAACGAGCATGAAAAAAAACATACAGCAAGAAAAAACGTCTAGTTTGCCCAATATGAAAGCAGTTTCAGTTATTTTATTCAGCAGTTGATAATTTCATTATTTACATGGGATGAGTTAAAGAAGTACAAATGACATTTTCGAAGAGCGCCCACTGACAAACTAAACTATCGTGGAAATTGACGGATTCCAGCTAATATGTGTGCGCGCTGTGTTTTTTGTTTTCCGTGGGAGTTTCAGTTGCACGTCAGTATAATTTTCTTGCACTGTGTGTAGAATGATTTTTTGTTTGTTTGTTTGCGGCCTAATCTGAACTAACCCACGCATACCGACGAAGTTTTACCAATCTGAATAGGGTCACAAACGCTGTTGTTCCACGTAGCCGTTCTTCTTTTAGAATGACTCCTACGTACGTGTTGTTCAATAACTCTTTTCATCGTTTTTTTTTTCTTTTTTAATTTAGGGAAGTACATTTACCTGTGTGTTGTCGGCTCCATGATTACACTTTTGGACTCATGGTTTGCAGTGGTTTACTGAATTATTTATATCTTGTGAAGTATATATCGTTTCCGTTTCTTGATTACGCTAACCTGCGAAGGCTTTCGAGAACCTGCAAGTATTGACTTTATTATAACTTTGTTTATTGGTTCAGGGCATAAAGGAATGTTTAAATAGGAAAACATCGGTATTAAATGAAGAAAAAAAAGGATTACCGTTCTAATAATGTCCAAGAGGGAACGATGTAGCGGCCCCTGTGTCTAAGCATTATAAAGGCGGACTCCACGTGGATTGATTTTCCCGCAGCAAATCTTGCGACCAGCTGCCCGGTGGAGTATCTCCGGCCATCTGAGGCCACTCGCCGCCGATCAAGCTGGTCCAGATATTTTCGCCGGCTGCCGGGCGATCGGCCGCTATGGGCGCGACCATCGTGCGATGGCAGTAGTTGCTGCATCACCGCCGCTACGCGACGGCTACAGCTTCAAGTCGGGAGCGCCCACGATACGAAAAGCATCAGGAAAGAGTGCTCAATTTTGTTCCAATCGTAAATAATAAGCTAGATGTCAAAACAGAAGCCTTCTTGAGGATAGCTGAGCTGTACCGGGTCGCTGGTAGAAGCGACAGCTGCGATAAAACAAAGTTGCTATACTCACTGCCAGCTGCCGACCTTGCGGGGTGGCTGCTCTACTCCGCTTGCATGCCACCTCCATAAAAAGTGCAGCCAAAATTAATCATATTCGCCTCTTAATATTAGAGAATGGGATTGAGAGTTAAACAGTTAACCAGCTCAGCACAGAAAGGTACTGCGAATTGAAATCTGGGCATATATTGAGTGCAGGCTTGCAAGGGCAGTAAAGTTAAGGTGTCGTTTCGCATCCATCAATTGTGGCATATTGTCACAAGCTTCCTCACCTATACAGCAGAAGTTGTGGAATCTCCTTCTTCACATATAGAGCAAAACTCACGGGATCTCCCCGCTCCTCTGAGCAGGCTTCGACATGATATTCGGGGCAGCGACCGCGCGTCCTTGACGCGGGCACTGCGTAGCCAGCCGAGAGTATAAAAAAAAAAAGTGTACCGCAGCACGCTAGCAGCAGTGCGCTCTGGGAAGATTCATTTTTCCGGGCCTCTCTCGCGGCCGTTCTGGGAAGCGTCTTGTGTTTCACCGAGCTCGCGATCAACTCATCGTTCTCCTCATCTGTACGGCCGCCGCTAACGATCAACCCAGCCTTCAACGCCTCAACTAGCAAGAAAGCAGTGTGCATTCCTTTTTGCCACAGACTGTTGTTTAATCGAACATTGTTTTCGCCTTTGTTAACCTTGATCTGACGGTATTTTTACGCTGTGTTTTCTATGTAACCCTTGCCCATGCTTATTATATCTGGAATACTTGCTTTGTTATCTTTATAGTCTTCCTTTTATCGCAGTGTTTTGTTCCTTGTCGGGTTTTCCTCTTGTCATTTACCGAGTCGTCTTTAATTACTATCGTGTCATGGCGTTTTATTTTTTATTGTACTCTATTATTATGCAGTGCAATTTGGACTACTATCTATAAATATTCAATTGTCTGTAAAAGAAAACGACCTTCTTGAACTTATTTCTCAATCACACACCGACACACGTGCTTCACGGGTTGGCTGGCCTAACTTTTAAATGTATTCTCAAACCTCATAGAGGAACGGCGGGTAACCGTAAAGGGGATCCCACGCCTCTGTTGACCTTAAAGGCAGAGGTTTGTGACATAATTGGCGTCCGCGAACAGGACTGGTTAACCAAGTGTCGGTGAGAGAGAGAAGTAGGTATTTTCTTTTTTTAGCGTTATGGGGGTCCTAGCACTGCATAGCGCTTACCATCTAACATGGCCGATGCAGAGTTAGAACGGCTATTTGAGTATGGCCGAAGTTGTGGCTTTGAGGGTCAAGAACTGCTCAAATGGGTAGACCAGGAGCGAGCTCGTCGTAGAGAAGAACGCAATATGAATGTGCGCGGCGGAGAGAGGAGGCAGAACTAGAGTCGCAAAAGGCCCAACTCCTGATGGCAGAGATGGAGAAAGAAAAGGAACTAGAGTCGCAGACAGCCCAACTCCGGATATCGGAGATGGAGAAAGAAAAGGAGTTACTGATGCTCCGACGAGACTTAACGAATAGTAAGGCAAGTGACGCTAATAGCACCAGTGAGACAAGGTCAGAAACAAGGGAGAGTCAAGCTGCTTTGCCCGAACGCTTAAGCCCACACAAACTTATGCCGGTTTTTAATTAGGGCAGGGACGACCTTGACGCTTACATCATGCGTTTCGAGCGTGTCGCTGAAGAGTTGTCCTCGCGATCAGTGGGCTACAGCCCTTAGACTGTGTTTAAGCAGCGAAGCGCTCAGTGTTTATGTTCGCATGTCTGCGTCCGAGTGCTTGGGCTACAATAAGCTCCGGCAGGCACTCATGATTCGCTTCCGTATGAAAGAGGAAGGGTTCAGAGAAAAATTCAGGTCTGCTAATCCTCAGAACGAGAAAACGTTCACAGTTCGTGACGCGCCTACAGAACTTCCTAGACAGATGGATAGAGCTGTCGGACGCAAAGAAAGAGTACGCAGATTTCTTTGACCTGATTCTAAAGGAACAGTTCTTGTCTAACTGCGCCACTCCGTTTCAAATGTTTTTGAGAGAAACAAAGGACACAGCCTTCGCGGAAACAGTAGCAAGGGCAGAAAAGTATGTGGAGGCCCGTGGCTGGTCGAACTTCGGAAGGCGAAGCACCCCGAAGAATAAGGCAGAAAACGCAACCTCCAAGACTACCAAGAGAAAGAAACATTTGCTTTAATCGTCGGATGAGAAGAGCCGCGACGAAAAGAAATGTTTTATTTGTTCACGCACGCGACACCACCCCGAAATTTGCCGGGCCGCCACCTCCGACGGATCGGGACCGGCCAAGAAATGCCACAAATGTGGCAAGCCAGGTCATCCAAGCTGGAGATGCTGGGCAAATGGGGCACCAAAACAGAGAGAACAAAATCGACAGTCCGCTGCAGTATGCATTGAGAGCGTATACCCAGAACTTAAGGACGGAGGAAAGATCCCCGCCATCGATGCTGGTTTCACCAGTAAAAAATGCGCAGTCAGGGAATGCTTACCTGTCGTAGCCGGCATGATTGGGGGCCGGAGAGACACAGTCCTGAGAGACACAGGCTGCAACACTGTGGTGGTAAGGAAGGACTTAGTACAGAGGGAAGATATACCGGATACGAAGTCTCCAGTTTACTTGACCGCTCTGTCCTAATGCTCTCAGAAGCTTGGGTCGATGTCGACACCCCGTACTTTAAGGGACGACTTCGCGCTAAGTGCATGGAGAATCCCTTGTATGATTTGGTGCTCGGAAATGTGGAAGGTGCTAGGCCAGCAGACGACCTCGATCCAAATTGGCACATGACAACAGAAAGCGAGACTATGAAGTCCACTGCAGTAAAAGTTGGAGAGTTAGCGCATGACACCGAAAGCACCGCACCCATTTCGGACGCCACTGAAGCTTGCCCGGTGGTGACTAGGGTGCAGACGTGCAAGGATAAAACACTGAAAAAGCTTAAAGTCCTACAAGGCCTCCCTAGTGTATGCCGCGAAGAGTTGGCTAAACCAGGGAATGACGCGACCCTATGCTCGTGCTTCGATCGCGTGGGCGCGCTGCGCCGCAAGCGAACAAGGGAAAAGGTAGTCACCAGTTTTTCATTGCTAACGGCGTCCTTCAGAGGGAATACGTCGCCGAGTTCGGCGGGGAGCTACACTCAAGTTATTGTGCCCCAAAAGTACAGATCAGCTATTCTTAAGCTGGCACATGATGGGTTGATGGGAGGCCACCAAGGCGCGAAGAAAACTCTACTGAAATTTCAGAGAGAATACTTTGGCCCGCAATGCAGGCTGACGCTAAGCGGTTCGTTACCTCTTGCGATCCATGCCAACGTACAACTCCGAAGGGTCCACACGAGCGCTTTTGGCCCGAGTTCCCGTCCTTGAGACTCCGTTTCAGAGGGGGGCGATCGACATTGTTGGCCCGCTCAACCCGAAGTCCGCTCAAGGCAATCGTTGCATGCTGACAATGGTGGCTACTCGGTACCCTGATGCAGTCGCACTTCCTAGCATCGAGACCGAAAGGGTAGCCGAAGCCCTTGTCGAAATGTTTTCCCTTGTAGGAGGGCCCAGTGAGGTCCTCAGGGACAGGGGCACTTATTTTGTCCGAAGTAATGAAAGAGGTTAGCCGCTCGTTGTCAGTAGAGCAGCTGCATACCTCTCCCTACCACCCGATAGCGAACGGCCTAGTCGAACGGTTTAACGGCACGCTTAAACAAATGCTGAAGCGCATGTGTCAAGAGAGACCGGCCGATTTGGATCGCTACCTGGCCTTACCTCTTCTATTACCTGTTCGCATTGTATGATATGGTTAGTCTGAATGACAACCACGCCGTACGTGCAGTACTTGGAGCTGCAGCCGGGTAGTAGCAATGCCCATCTCCTGCGAGGTCCACTTCCATTCCATCCAGCTGGCTGATGATCTGCACCCGCTGTTCCTGGAAAAGCTGGGACAAAAATAAATGTGCATTTTTGAGCCACTTGTAACATTGTGCCGAGCTGTGTCACTCGTTGCACTGCTGCATTCGCGCGCGCTGGTTTTTCAGTTTATTTCCCCCTCCCCCCTTTCCGAAGGAAAAACCTAGCTGTGTATAACTCCTGTCAACCAACACTCACACTTTCGATCGGCAGCTGATAGCTTAGGGATTAAGAGGCACAACTTTGAGCGACTAAGCGAGTTCACGCTAGTGATAACGTTTCATTCGCTTCCCCCCCCTCCCCTCTCTTTCTTGCACTTTTGTTTTTCTGTTTCCATCTCTTCATTCCTGACAGTGTCCCTCCTTTCTTCTCCTTCGTTGTTTTATCAACCGCCCATCTCTGTTTTCACGTGTTTCTTTCCTGGCCGCCTCGGTTGGGTAACTTGGATCCGCGTGACATTTCAGGGTACGCTCTGTACAAACACCGCACGGCGTAAAAAAAAAACGCTACAGGGCGGGATTCGTGCTGCAATCATAATCGGGCACCGAACACTGTTTACGTTTTGTCGGCGCGCGCGTTCTCCGTTTTCCCGCTGTCAGCTGACGCCGAACCGCGCCTGACAAACTACACTGCGCACAACTACGCAGTCCCCTTCTCCTCATCCCCTTTCTTTTTTTTTTTTTTTTTTTAGTATCGTTATCTTTCACGAAGGGGCATCCTATAGAGTCAAATGCAAGAGGAGCCTGAACACGAAGGTTTCAAGGTTCGAGCGAAGTGCATGAGCGAGTTTCCCTTCGCAACGCCCGGAAGACCGCTCTCTGCGATTTCGATTCCGAATTTCTAGTTTTTTGGCTGACATCTCATACCCTCGCTGTGGCTCGGATATTATGGATCCCGAGCTCGAAAAGCGACTTCGGCGAATGAGTGCCGAGATGGGACTCGACCCCCATAAGTTAAAGACTCCGGTGCTGAATTTCGACGACGATAGTATATGGCTTATATATGGGTGCATTGGTGCGTAGGGTCGACTAGCGTAACAGTAAAAATATCAAAATCCCATCGTAAGCTCGCCACTGGTTTATTTTGAGCAGTGTAATTCACAGTGAGCATGACAAATCCCGCTTATTATTACACGCCACAACGTCGAGCAAGATCGCCCGAGTTAAAAAAAAAAAATTCCATACTGTACTGTGATAACGAGTCTAAAGCTGATATTAATACAATCTTTTTATTTTACACTTACCGGCAGTGTTAGAAGAAACAGCGTAGGTACCGCTCCTTCACGCAGGCGCAGTCTTGGTGGGATCCCCAAATCGCGAACCACATCCGGATAAAAATTATACGCATCGGGAGAGAAATGCCGTACACAAACGTAGATAAACTCTTTCCTCACCGATCCTGCTGATGAACTGTAGCCACTGTTCCCGGAGGTTGGTGTCTTGAGGCACTTTATGCAGAATGTTTTTCCTGCCGTCACTAGCATTACCTTCACAGCCAGGAACTGCACACTGTAGCAACCTCCCGCTCATGTATGCATTCGTCCTCAGTCGTGTGCTTTACACTACTCCTTACCTAAAACTGTCCAAACATGACATAAACGCTTTGGATGCCTTCATCCGCAAGGCATACAAGTTCGCACTTCACCTTCCCCTCAACACACTCACAGACAGATTGCTAGGCCTGGGTCTGCATAACACAATTGGGGAGCTTGTAGAGGCCCACCGACAGGCTCAATACATCAGACTCACGCAAACATCCACTGGACGGTATATCCTAGACTCCCTTGGAATCAGGATGCCGGCTAATGACCCAACCCTTCTCTCCATCCCTCGACATATCCACCAAGGACTACGTATCAAGCCACTCCTGAAAATTATGCATCCATCCTACCATGATCAACGCCGCAGAGCCCGTGCAAAGGCGCTCCACCGATATTACGGCGGTGAGTCGGACGCCGTATGGGTGGACGCTGCATGCATGGGTGATGAAGCGACCGCAGCCGTGGTGGATTCCTCCTCATCCCCTCTCATCACATTACCTCTCCCCCCAGACACCTCCCCAGAAGCTGCAGAGGAAGCTGCCATTGCATTAGCCATAACCCGCACGGAAGCCCAGTACATTTTAACTGATTCAAAAACAGCAATTCTAAAGTTCGCACGTACGTGACCGAGTCCATGTCCCTGCTTTTAGCATACTGAACTCGCCCGATGCACCCCCGCCCCGCCATGTGGAGCTGACATGGGTGCCTGCGCACTCCGGGAGTCCCGGAAACGAGGCTGCCAACCTTTTAGCTCGAGGTTCTTTAAACCGAGCTCAGGTGGCCTCTAGTCCGGGATTTACGAAGGAGCGCATGCACTCGTTCAGCGAGATGACGCAGGCCTACAGTGCCTCGCGCCAGCTCTACCCCCCACCCCACCTCTCCCTAGACAATAAACACCCAACACTATGGCGCAGACTGCAAACACACTCTTCCTTCACCCCTTTCCCACTACCATCCCTCCTTCCACACTCCTGCTTGTACCCTTTGTCCAGAACCTTTTGCCTCTTCAATCCGCATCATCTCCCTCTGCCCGACGGATCCTCCCCCGCGGGGCCTATAGAGCAACTGAAGACCTGGGAGGACTGGGAGACCCTGCTGCGTTCGGAGGACCCGGCCTTGCAGACCATCGCCACCGTCCGGGCTGCCACTGTTATGATCCTCAGGGACATAAACACTTGAATCTCAGTGGGGTCGTGCGGGGACCCAGGAGCCTGCGCGCCCCGAATTCCTACGTCTAATAAAGGTTCTCTCTCTCTCTCTCCCGCTCATGTCCCGTCAAAACGACAATTGCACGCTTCGACAACTGCTTTCGCGAACTCGTGGGCAGTCCAGCCCAAAGCTGTCCTGCACCCGTCGTGCATACGACTTAACAAAATCGAGGGTGAGGTCAAGTCCAGGAAGGTATAGCGTGGCAACAAATCTTCTGAGTTGCGGCGAAGGGCGATGAGGATGAAGCAGGTGACGAGTTACCCCGGTGCACGGTGCCCCGGTGGCGTTGGCAAGCAAGCGCGCCAAAACGGAAGTTGCGGCGTACGGCGCTAACCAAAAAAGTAAAAGCGCAAATGCGTCAGTTGTGGCATGTCAGTGGGCGAGGCCCGCGGATGAGGGCCAGCCTTTGCGCGTGCTAAAAAGTTGAATTGAGGAGGAAAGCCGCAAAGGCGCAGCTATTCAAATTTTGATTGCAAATAACTCTGCTTCCAAATACCGCATTTCAAAAATTCTTGCGGGAAGGTTATCTTACATCCACATTCTTTCGCATACTAGGCATAGGAAAACTATCGCTATAGCTGTTTTGAGCCCCTTCAAGAATATTGATATTACTTGCGTTCACAAAATTCAGTCACCGTGAGCAACGCACAACTAAAGATTCAAATTATTGGAATGAAACTTTCTGGCCTGAGTGGTAATAAACTGGCTGACGAACGATTTATCCCTCATAATTACTTCAGCGCCAGCGCGTGTGATTGGCCACCAAACATAATAAAGAAAAGCGATGAGTGGTAAAGGAAAACGATGAGCGATGCAGGAAAATGACAAGGCAGGTTGGTTAACCAGTCAATAATTTCCTTCATAATTACCTGACTCATTTCGCTTTGATGTTCCGAGGAATGTTTCAGCTGGTACCCACGCTGTGCCTCTATTGGTTGGAATTTCGAGGCGCTACCTTTTCTGCATGCATTTCACCACAGGCCAACTAAGCCGCATGGCTTACCTTATGCCTAATGGCAACCGTTAGCGAAGCACATAGCTTTCTCGCGGTTGCGTATCAGCCCCTATGCGCTACATACCAGACGCGGACAAAATGAAGTGTTTTTATGGGCGCGGCCATTTTTTTGGGGGGTTAGTGTTGTATTCTTTGTAATGATGCACAAGACATTAGTGTAGACTTAATTATCACCATGTGATATTTTCCTACGACCGCTAATTAATTTATACCCGAATTTTGTTTATTGTCTGTTTCGGTTCTCGATCGTTTCAACTAGCCAAGCGATGGTGTTGTGTTGAAGTCAATTCTAGGTCGCATGAACGATGAAAAAACACCGATGTAATTGCTGCCCTGTCGTTTCCATTCACTACAACGTTAAAGCTAGCCTTCATCACGAGCAGGAATCACAAGTGAAGAAGCAGCTGTTTTACCACTGTTTTTCTTCCCTCATTTGACTTAGGCTCGACATTGACGCCAATGCCTTCGATCGGCTGTGGAAACTGAAATGAGTGGCATTTAGCGGTCGTAGGCGAAAACGACATGGTGATCCATTTGCAGCAAATGTCTAACGCATTAAGAAGCAGAACAATGAATTAAAATTTGGTGTTTACACTCATTTAAGGACGGCTAAAGAAATCTACGTCGGCGGAACCTTAGCATAGCCAATATTTCTCATTGGCTTCCGATTAAATATAGGACTCTGTACATAGAAACGCCACAGCACGGCCTCGAGGTTCCTTTGCCCAACAAGCTTATCTGGGTAGCTGCTCTGTATTGTAGGAAGTGCCGCTTTGATTAAGGTCCTAATTTTTTATGCCATCGCATTAACCCATCTTGGCAATGCGTAAACGCACTTCTACGACCTATAGTGAATTCCGGTGGCAAAGAGCGCGAAGGAAATTTGATATATACGCGTTCGCAACATGTATTCACCGCTCTGACTTGCTATACAGTGAAGATCTACGGAGCCGTGAACAACGCGCGACTACAAATTCAAATTATTCCAATGAAACTTTCTGCCCTTCTGATCTTAGTGGTAACAAACTGGCTCACAAACGGGTCATCACTTCTTGTAGTGCCAGCGTCTGTGGGCGGTCTGCAAACATGGTAACAGAAAAGCGATGCGTCTCGCATGTTGATTATTTTCTTTTGGGAATTTCCAAAGATCATGGATACCAAATTTCTTCCTAATTAGCGTGACGTCTCGCCGAGCTCGCCAGAGAGTCTTAGAAGGCAGGAGGAGGCCACTACTTAATGAGAAATTAGATCTGATTTTGAGCCAGACCGATTTTCATTTGGTTGAATATATCTGAATAAGTAAAGAAAATTCCACATATTTATCATTTCCATTACTGTCGAACGCGTGCAAACTGAGGAAACAAATAATTTGAAGTGGGGCTTGTAAAAATATTTTTTTAGACCTATATGCTGCGGCTTGTCACATGCCTCGCTCCATTCTTCTTAGGCTACTGCCTTTTTCTGTGCATGATGATGCGACAGAACGCAGTCATCGCATTCACCCCTGATCTCCATTTTTACCAGTGGCTCATTTAGCGCAATCGAATGATTGCGTTTCTACATTCCACAAACACGAACAAATTATGGACGTCAGGGGATAAATTATCACCTACCAGTATTTATAATCCAATAAATTTAATTCGAGCATCATGAAGTGCGTTTACAGTGTTTTAAAAGTTCTGTATTATGTGCATATGTATGTGGGTGCACACTGGCTTATCTTGCTTCCCCATTGTTGTTGATTACTGTGTGCTGTGCGTGAAAATGCCGTTTTTTTTCAGCTGTATCAGCGAAGTACTTTGGTGAAGATGGCAAAGTTTTGTACAGGGGCGCAGACCCACTGTCAAGCATTTCAATAGGCTTTTTGGCTGCGCTCTTGACATCCATGTGGTGTTAAAGGTGTCGACTTGACTCTGCTAGAATATACTTAATTTCGGATGTGACAGTCGTTGCGCATCATTTCATTCACCACGCGCTCTGAACAGTCAAGCCCCAAACAATTTGTTACATATGAAGAGGCAGTGCACCCCCTTCCCTGGTATGTCGCAAATGCTTGAGATGACGTGTATCGTCGCTTGGTCCTTAGATCCTCCACTCCGGCTAAGCACTGCGTGCATGCCATCCAATGCTTGGTTTACATAAAAAGCAAACTGTGTTCCTCTGGAGTAATTACAACTGAAGAAAGTCCGAGAAAGAAAAAAAAAAGCAGCTTTAACACAGTTATATTCTCCTGGAGCGCAGCGCACGTCTGGCTTTCATCACACGTGCCTCTTTGTTTGTGTGCATATGGGAGGAATGCCAGCAGGACGGCTGGCCAAATATTGCTCCCAAGCTGCATACCACAGCCGTCACCCTTTGTTTCCTCTTCATTTTCTTCCAATACCTCGTGCTATGCGTCATCTCTGCAGGTTGGCGTAAGTCCCTTATTTCTGGCTTCGCTTCGCGGCTAAGCAGTCTGTTTGCCAAGCGCTACGGCACGCAGTCGTGACACCCTATCGCCACGTTAAATATTTTTTTTTACTCTTTATTCTTTTTGGACAAGAAAACGATGGAAAAACGCAGGACATAAATACGCACGAAGACAGCGTTACGCATTTACGTTATAGGCTCATGTGCTGTCAAAAGAAAGTGGAAGGCAATGTTAGCTAAGATGTATATCATTTTATTGCCTTCATTTTATATCTTCTTTAATAGATATGTGCTGACTAATTGTCATTGTACATAATACGCAGTCCATCAATAAATCTTGTTTTCTTTTTTTTTTTTTTTTTGCCAGAATCGCCTCCCATTTAATTTTGACGCGTTACCTGTACGAGCATGTATGTAGAGTAGTGGCGTCACAAGGGGGAGGGGGGGGGGAGGGCAAATGGGGAGAGGGAGAGGGTTTTTGGTCAAAATGGCAGCAAAATACTCTGTGAAAAGGGAAAAATGTGCCGGATAACTGCCGCTAAGAAGAGTAGCACTGCCTCTGATCATTACGCGCTGTCTACAAAACCAAAAACAAAGTGAAGTCAGTAGACTGGGGTTTATATAACGAAGTCGAGGTGATTTAGGACATGTAGTTAAGACAAAAGACACGCAAGACAATTCACGTACTGCATTACGTGAGTCCTAACTCTTTCTATCTCAACAAGAGATTGTTGTTGTTATTATTAAAATGAGAAATACAAGTCAATTCGCCAAAAACAAAATCGACTCTGAGGACGCCTGCCGTCCCCGAGCTCCAAATGGCCGTTTCGCGAACAAATATATTCTGTCGATATAGCATTAGTATGCGTTGGCCACTTTTAATTTGTAAACATTGTATGGCTGTGTAGGAGTGTTCCTCTTGAGAGTGACCTTCTCGTTGCAAACTCTAAGTGCGTTTATGCTGTATATTGCTTCGTTTTGTACAATTTATCTGCTTGTTTCTTTGTTATGTATAGTGCCCTACCTGCTTGGACCTAACCATGGTCCGCAGTATGTCTGTAAATAAATAAATAAAGATGTAAAAGAGAAACTATCGGATATAGCGTCAAGGAAAGGTGTGAGAGTTACAAAATGATTGATGTGGGTTGATTAGTTAAATAATTAGAGCCAATTACTTTTATCAGACGTCTAAATAGCCAGGAGAAGTAATGGCGACATCCAAAGGGGTCACGTGATACTCGAATTCTGGTGACTTAGACCTAACTTTCGGCGGTGGAAAATTTGAAATTTTTGAACGTGAACGAGCTGGAAAGGGCGTGATTTTCGTGCGCAAATGGGTGGGAATGGTAGGAAAGTGTGTAAAGAGAGGTGATCAACCAACTACAGCCTGAAAAATAGGGAGAGCACTGCAGGAATGTGCAGTGCAGAAATGCGAAAGCCTGAGCATTGCTGCTGCACACAGTACATCGGGCGCCCCTTGTCGAACACAACCAGACACCAGCGTTCCATCGAACGCATCAAAGTTCACCGAAGTTCTATAATTGGATTACAGGAAAGGAAAGACACAGTATCTATCACTCACGGAACCCCGCTGACATATCTCACGGACAAAACAGCAACGCTCAGGCTTATACGCATTTCTCCAGTGCAGATTCTGCAGTGATATAGGAAAATGTTTGGTCTGGATGCAGGTTACAACTTACACCATGTTGGCGGAATCGAAATGTCGGAAGTCAAATGTAGAGAAGGCAAAGCAAAAGGATTTCACTTGTATATGTCTGTCACAGTTTTTGGCCGGTGAAAGGCTCTTCATGGCATTAATTGACTGAAAGCACTTGGACGGGTTAGGGCACTTAGTCGGCTGAAAGGGTGTTTCTTTTTGAACTCCCATTATGAGACCGCGCTTAACACGACCGCCCTCTTAAAGCAACGCATGCAGCCCAACTCCCCAAGCTGCAGCATGAGGAGTTCTGGTGGCGACATGTCTGAGGCGCTTTCACTCTTTGAACACGCCCTATAAACAGCCAGCAGCGCGTTCAACGAGGAACTGGTGCAGTGGGGCAGCTGTTGCTAGGACTCGGATCCTAACACGCGTTTACGATGTTTGTCTAGACCACGAGGTATAGTGTATAAGAGAAATGCGCAACAACTTAGACAGGACACAGGAAGAAACACATACAATAGTTCACGAACATATGTTTCTTCCTGTGTCCTGTCTAAGTTGTTGCGCATTTCTCGTATATACTATGTAGAACCAACTAGCCCGACAACACGCTCTTCTGGACCACGAGGTATGCACGATGAAAACCCGACATGGCAGCCTTAACATAAGTGGTTTACTTTCGTACACAGGTCGCAAAACGAGCACCTCACAGCACACGTGAAGACGCTACGCTGTGACGGCAAACCTGAGATGCGCGCTGGAACGGTATACCTGGCTCGCTGGCACGGAGGTGCAAGCTGGCATAGAGCAGCTTACACGTCCAATGCACTTATGGGCCCAGAAATGCGCCGAGGGCTTGGCAGTAGCACACGTATGATGGTGTACAGCATAACTAAAGAAGTCACCCCTGAGAGGACGAGGAGGAAAAAAAAACTTTTTGCAGTGCACCCATGCATGTATGTTCATACTGCTGCATGCATGTTCATACTGCTTTTTTTTTTCTTTATTGCATGGAAGTGCTTCGATCACTTTAAACAGGTCGCATTCCGCAACCAGTCAATACACAGTTACACCAGCATCGAGCTTTTATCACGCATCAAAATTCCTGGAGACATATACATGCATCAAGTAAATGTAACCAGGCAGGAGGTCGGTCCTGCGCAGCATATACCCCCCGCACCATAGCGCAGAGTTCGCTGAACAGAGACTTCGATGAACGTGGTGGCTCTGCGTGGCGATCGGTCATGCGGCTCTTCCATAGGCTAAAAGGTCCCATGAGCACAAAAAGGTCACATGGCGCCTCAGAAGCTTCTTTTGTAGGCAAAAACCTTATAGTATAGGGCGTAATATCAATACACAAAGCAATGACCTATAGTTTCTGGCTGCTGACACAGGCGACAGTCTACTGAAAATGGCACAAAAGTCCCTTTTGCCCGAAGCCACGTTTTTACAGGTAAGGTTGATGTGTGAAGTTTAAAAAAGAAAGTCTTTGCGGCAGATTGTACATACATTCGTTGAACCCGCTTTAATACACTACTGTCTAGTAAGGGGAGGTAAGGGTGCCACTAGATCGCTAGAGGAAGTAATGTCTCAATAAGAACTTTTGTCATCTGTCTTCTGCATAGACTGTATAGGTATTCCAAAGAAAACCGTACAGTGAGGAAATGGAATGTTTCGGCAACTTCCTTAAGAAAACCCCATACATGTTCATACTGCATGATTTAAGAGGGGCTTTATATACCTATATGTCTAATGGTCTTAATGGACTTTATAGACTTAATGCAGTAGCGTACGACGACATGCTAATGACATATGTGTATATGTGTGAGATAATAAAGGACCAAATGAAGGAGTTAGTGATTAGACGAACAGCAAAGCTGCATGAAACTCACACTGCTATGCAAGCACGTTGATCGTGCTATGCGATCGTGCTATGCAAGCACGATCGCGACGACACCGTATGTTGCGCTAACGGGAGATGTCTCGCATTAAGCATTTCTTTTTTTATTATTATTCGAAGGCTTGCCATGTGGCGTAGAATGAGGATGTCTTTTAACTTAAAGTATGTAATGCAGTCTATTTTCTTCAATGAACCGGAGCAAGCTCCGGCTCTTAATATTGTCCATTAGCCACAAGTGTATAATGCTCCTCCTTTGTAGCCGACAGTCGAACTTCTTGTAGTCGTCTCATTCTTGACGGCTGCATTCCTGGGCATTTCCATAACAGGTGGCGAAGATCCACTTCGGCAGCTGGCCTTGTACACTTAGGGCATGTGCTCTGCACTGCATCTTCTCCAGAGCCCCATTGGCACGTCACCGACAGGGTAAGGGCCGCCCCAGCCCTAATCCTTGTAAGGGACACCTCCTCCATTCTCGTTAGGTTATGAGGGAGGGGGCAAGTACACGAGGGAATAAGGATTCGTGCACTTTTCCTTACAACAAATTCCAAGATTGGGAAAGAGGAGCGAGGATAAAATGAGAGGCTTGTGGGTGAGGTACTCGCGTTATGGGCTTGGTGTGTAAGCGTATCTGTTTTTTTTTTTTTTGTTTTTTTTTTTATGACCTACGTTATTACTGTCTTGTATCCAATGTACCTGAACGCGTTTTGTTATTTTCTTATCTAAAGCATGTATCTCCTGGGTGACGCTTAGAGTTTTTGTAGCTCTCTTGAGCAGTTTAATAGCCGCTAAAGAGTCGGTCTAAATATGAGCTTCGATTATAGACGGTATGACATTTATAGCCTCCATCACATCATAGCATACAGCTCCATTACAAGTGAGGCCGGGTGGTCCGTTGCGTACTCCCTATGTGTGAATAACTCTGCATGTGTGAGGCTGGTAGTTGCCGTTCTTCCATCACTTTGAATTGCTGATGCGTCCGTATAAGCTATTCGTATTCCGGGACTTATATCAACCACTGGACGTGTTGTCGGCTGTGCTTTACGATGGAGCTTAGTAGTCTTGTTAGTCGTGATTGTTGTGTAGGCCCACCCAGGGAGGGGGGTCTATTATTTTGGTGTCTGCGCTGTCTCCTCATTGTATACAGCTGCAATATGATCAACATATTTTCTCTTTAAATTTCTTGTTCCTTCTCTCTGTTGAATAATTTCCGTCAGAGTGTTCAACGGGGCGTATTCCTGAATTATAGGGATGAGTTTAAGTTTTGGCAAACCCGTGATGGTGCGCATTGCATTTCTATTTATCGTTTCTAGCTCCACCCACTGCCGTTTCGTCAGTGATGGAACTGAGCTTGGTACACTATCCTAGGTTGAAGTACTGAACGCACAAGACGTCTAGCTATATCTCTTCGGGCCCCTACTCCTCTGGGCGCGATTCGTTTGATCAAATGTAGCGTAGTCGCTGCTGCTTTTTTGTATTATGGAGTTATTGAGTTCCTTTGCCCGACTTATATATGTCTAGCCCAAGGACCCTCATGTCGTCCACTTCCTGTAATGTGTGGTTACCAATCTTCAATGTGAAGTTATTATATTGCAATTTCTTTCTTCCGTTCTTGTTCCCCACATGAATGTAACTGGATATTTAGGTGAAATTTCCAGTCCTGCTTCCTGTACGCAGCCGTCCAAGTGTTTAAAGCTTCTTGTAATTGAAGGTTCTGCGTCGGTCGATGTTTATGTGTTGACCCTATTGCGACGTCATCAGCATAAATCAGGAACTCTATATTTGGTATTTCGCCTAGTTCTCAAGCCAAAGGTAAGAAAGCTATATTAAACAGCAAAGGTGAAACCTTTGGTACTCCACTGTTTGATGTGTAATTACCAACTCGTTCTCCAGTGAGCCTAATAGAGCATGTGCGGTCTTGAAGCAAGCTCTATACAACTTTTGTAACCTGCAAATGAATTCCCAAATCTTCCATGTTCTTAATTATCTTATAGTGTGACACGTTGTCATATGCCTTTTTCACGTCTGTAGCCACCTACGTTCGCAGGAGATGACTATGAGGTGACACCTGTAGAACCTATTCAGCCAATATTGCCAGTCCTGTTTCTGTGCCAAGGTTTGATCTAAATACAATTTGTCGTGTATGATATTTTTTTCTCTTCAAACCACCACGATAAGCGTGTGGCAATCATCTTTTCATATAGTTTACAAATTCTTGGCGTTAAGGATATATAACGCAATGACTGTATGCTGGTTGGAGGTTTTCCGGCCTTCGGAATTGGGACCACGACTGAATGTTTCCATTCTGGTGGAATTTCTTGTTTTCCCCATACATCATTGATCACAGCCAAAACGGCAAAAAGAGCTTCTTCTTCTAAGTTCTTAAACGCTTCGTATTGGATGCCGTCATATCCCGGCATTGTTTTTTCCTGGAATCTTTATGGCAGACATCAACCCAAATGTAGTAAACGTAGATGCTAATCCTGAATTATCTACCGAGTCCTTTGTTGGCAGTAGGGCGGCAGGCTGCGCATGATTTGGAAAAACGAGGGCTGCCACTTGATCAGCAAACTCCTTCGGAGTTATCTGTAGGGCAAGTCGGATACTTTCGGCATGATCTTTATTCTGCCTCCCTTTTTCCATTGCTCTGAAAGTCCTCCAGATCGCTTTGTTGTCCCTTTTTGTGACTAAATTACTGCACCAGCCAGTCCGTCTTTGGTGGGTGAGTTGCTTTTCATGGCGACGTGCCTGAGCTGTTAGTCGATTGACAGTTATTTTGGGAAAACAACTCGTGCGGTGGCTCTGAGGCGGTCATCCGACATCCTTGAAAGCGATGCAAAATTGTAGACTTGTCCATTTTAAACTGAAAGTATTATCATCAGCAGCAGCAGCCGGACTATATCCTGTGAGGGGATTCTCTCCCTTATTCCTCCTAAATACTGCAATTACCCAGTCTTGTTCTAGCTGCATCCGCTTGACAACTGCAAACGTCTTAACCTCATCCACCCACCTAATTTTCGGCCGCCTTCTACTATGCTTTCCTTCCCTTGGTATCCAATTATTTACCCTTAGCGACCATTGGATACCCTCTCTTTGCATTACATGTCTTGCCCATGCCAATTTCTTCTTGTTTTGACTAGAATGTCAGTACCTCGAATTATTCGCTGACCCATTCTGCACGTTTCCTAACTCTTAACGTTACACCTACCATATTTCGTTCATATCTTTCTGCGCCATAACTTAAGTAGAATCCTTTTCATTAGCCTCCATCTTTTCAGCCCCATAAGTGAGTATCTGTAAGCCGCAGCTGTTATACACTTATTTAACAGAAAGGCAGAGAGATGACGCGACAAAAGAGACCACACGCGCTTGGTAGCGCTCAAAATCGGTCGTCGGTCGCGGAAACAAGCACGATTTGTCTCCGGCACTCCACTGGTAGCCCATCGACGTGAATCTTACCTGTATAAAAAAAAAATAGAAGAAATGCAAATTTATTCAGTATTGTCAGGGAACTTACTGGCAGTCAGGTAATCGTATACACCTCACGAATCAGTTCCTACTCATGTTAATAATGTTATTACCGATCCTTATTATTTATTCAGAAATGCCTCGGACGCTTTGCCCAGGACGCTTTGGCAGCAGCTGGGATTGACAGTTTTGGAAAGGATAAAATCGTTGATAGCGCATGGACCACTCGACAGTCGGTACCACTCTTACGATTTGCGCACAGAATGAATTAGCATGATCCGTCCTAGTTCGGTACTTTAAAATTTCAAGGCGTGATCAGTTTGTTTGGATATGTAGTGCTGTTTGTTTTTGTTTTTTTAGAGCGCAGCTCTTTGAGGCCCGTTCCTGCGTTTCGCGTCGTCGCCGTTGTCCCTCGTAACCAGCTCCGCAGCCGGGGCAGCGCGCTTCTCTAGCAGAGCGCGCTCATGGCGCCATTGCTCCCACACGCCAAAGCCGAAATGCACAGCCGCCGCCGTTCGCCACTGCGTCTTGCTCGAATTCATTGCCTCAATCTATAGGAAAGCTGAAACACCTGATGAGGTGCAATCCGATTTCGCATTAGGAAGTAATGTAATCATCGGCTAATTTTTTATGTTTATTTATTTATTTATTTATTTATTTATTTATTTATTTATTTATTTATTTATTTATTTACTTACTTATTTCGAACATACCTACTTGCCTCTTTCGAGGCTGTTTCAAGTTTGGGGTACATCTTGATAGTTAATCTGTAACACGTCACGAGGTATACATGCCACTACGGAATAACATCGGCATTGAGTAGTCATCATGCGCGGTAATGTCAAAATCTAAAGTGTAATATACAATGCAACACGATTACAGATGCAGTAATAGTTCTTAACAAGTAGTACACAAATGCTAGATTGTCATGTTGAAAAAATCGATTATGGCAGGTTAGAAAGAAAAATGAGCAAAGATTCAGCGTTAACATCCTCTGGTAACATGTTCCAATCCCTAATCGCTTTCGGAGAAAATGAATAACGAAAGGTGTCAGTATGAAATTTATATTCTAATAAATGCTGTGAATGTTTAGTTCTAGTATTTATTTTACATGAAGGTACTAGGCAAAACTCAGAATTTATTTTTAAAGCACCCTTTATTAGAAGGAAGAGGAACTTGAGGCGTGCGAGGTTCGCGTTGTTTAAAAGTTCAGTTGGGGAGTCGTTACGCCGATATTTGTTGAAAACAAACCTTAATGCATTCCGCTGGACACTTTCTAATTTGGTATGTATGCGGAAATCAGCAAATAATGTTGTACTCGAACACAGAGCAGACAAGGAGGCAATATGCTAGCAATTCAGCGTCGAGGGAGGCTGCAGACGGGATCGATCAGGGAAAATAAGCGCGGAAAATGCTTTTGATGTTATATATGTTTTTTGTCCATTTCAGATCTGAAGAGATGAGGACTCCGAGATATTTGTATTCTTGGATTTAACGATTTCTTTCCAACTTCATACGGGAAAATGAGAGGGTTCTTTTTTCTTGACACAGTCATGAAAACTTATTTATCTAGATTCAAAGTCATCTGCTATTCCCTACACCATGTTGCTATTTGATCAAATGCCTCGTTTAAATTTACCTGATTGTCATGTGACTTAATTTCGTTATATATAATGAAATCATCTGCAAACATTCGGACTGTTTATTTAAGATTTGATGTTAGGTCATTA
>JAJIZL010000459.1:3946-19750 GCA_023969395.1 Amblyomma maculatum | reverse complement strand
TCCCTGGGGTACGCCGGACATTACTTTAACATGCTGTGATGCGTGACCGTCATAATGCACATACTGGTAGCGCTCTGAAAGATAATCCCAGTTCGTTACTTTATTACAGCCAAGGAAATGGTGAAGCTTAAATATTAGATTGATTACCAGATGTCTGTAAATAGTGTATTATATTTTTGAAAATGCTTGTCGAAGCAGCGAAGTAGAAATGGGGTGGTGATAAGGTATAGTGGTGTCCACACAACACAGCACAGGTACCGAATTCTAGTTGATTTTTAGTACAGCAGCCGCCCACAACAGATGGCGCGCGATCGCTTTTCTATTGCCGCGAACCATTCAAATCTTTATTTGTTCTTTTTCGAATGCCGCCGGCATGCGGCCTTATCATTGTGAATCCAGGGCGCGGATTACGTCTGTATTCTTTGTTTGTTCATGCTCGTTGTCGCGAGACGCGGCCTTGTCATTTCCTTTGTTGTGGCAGAGGATTCGAGATGTCTCTCGAAGAATTCCAGCCACGCGCTTGTATTTCCTGCAATGTTCCCAGTTATGCTAGTCACCATTCACGGTTTTATCCAGATGTTTCTACGCCACTTTTAAATTGAGCGCTGACGAGTGAAACGGGCATTCGTTGATCGACGACCTCTGAGCACGATTGTTGCAATCTCCGCCGCTGATTGCTTGGTTCTTTTGCGGGCTCTAGTCAGCCCATTAAAGAGTTAATTTCCATGAAGAACAAGTCTCCTAATTTTTTGTCAACGACATTGGCACCACCACGTGGCATCTGGTGGAGGTGCTGAATCCCTGTCAACGTGACCATGCCGCCGAAGACGGAACCAGCCGAGCAAGCACAGCCTCTCATTTTCGTCCAGCCCCATGAGACCTTTCCCCCCCCCCCCCCCCCCCCCCCCCCCCCCCCCAGCTTTCAAAGACAACCGGATGAGAATGCGGAAGACTGGCTCGAGCTGTTCGAACGTGTGTCAACGTAAAATGCCTGGGATGAAGAAACGAAGCTCAGGCAAGCCTACTTTGCTCTTCAGGGATCCGCCCGAATGTGGTTTGAGAATTGCAAGGCTCTTTCGAAGGATTGGGCCACTTTGACATAGCTATTGAATGCTTTTACTAGTACCATTCAAAACGCCCAGTGACTCCTTCAGTTAAGAATCCAACTCTCTAATATGTCAGTCCTCAATTACGTAGAAAAAATGAAGCGCCTATTTCCCTGCGCAGACCCTGAAATGACAGAGGAAAAGAAAGTGAATTTTTTAATGCGAGGCATCAAAGAATCCCTTTTCGCTTGCCTCGTGAGAAACCCACCCAAAACAGTGGCCGAGTTCGAACGAGAAGCATCCTTAATAGAACGAACCCTAGACGCCCGGACTCGACACTACAACCGGCCTTTTCAAATGTTCTCTTCAAACAACTGCGAAGCCGCAGCTACAAATGGGGATAACCTCCGGGAGATTATCCGCGAGGTTTTTTTTTTTTTTTGCGAAGTTTATTGCCTCAGGGCATAAAAGGAATGTTATGGTGGATGAAGAGTGTGGTCAAAAAAATGAAAAAAAGGTTCGCGAAGAGCTGCGCCGACTCCTATTATCGCCAACGCAGCCGCAGGTTGCGTCGCATCCGTGAAGAAGTCGAGCAAGCTTTGGGCGTTCCTCAAACGACACCTCCGACAGCTCCAGCACAAGAAGCAACAGCTATGAACTATGCTGCTGAATTACGCCGTCTTGTACCCCGATGCGACCCTCCAGGCCCCCCTCGGCACTAGCAAGCTTCACCTGAACGCCGTCACTTGGGCCCCGCCCGCCAAGCCTGCGAACGACCTTCAAGCCCCAGGAATTGCAACGCCTGGAGGACTGCAAACAACCGCCCACTGTGCTTCCACTGCGGTGAGGCCGACCGCATTGTACGCCGCTGCCCGTACAGACGCATCGGCCTGCTCGGCTTTGCCATCGACGCTACACGACCTCGTCCTGGTGAATCACCACAAGATATCGACGACTACCTGCGCAGGGCAGAGTATGCGTCGTCAAGCCGCCTTTCCAGCTCTCCATCGCCGTACCGCTCACAATTTGCGTCGTCGAGCCGCATCTATAGAGCGACGAGGGTCCCCTAGCCCTCATAGGGGAAACTAAAGATAGCAACCCTTGGAGGTTAGGCTGCTACACGGCGAACTAACGAAGATCCTTCGCCGCCGACGACGAGTGACGACGCCGCAACGTTTACACCACCGCTACGCACGGCGACGCTACCACTCCAAGCTGGCACCGCCGCCCAGCGAAGTGACGACGGTGTGCCCCGGCCACGACCTCATCACAAGACGAAGCAGAGATCGAACACCAAAGCTAACATGCAATACGAGGACGCGAAGAAGTGACTTCGAAGTTTCTGTCGACGGTCGCACGGTTACCGCCTTAGTGGACACCGGAGCTGACTATTCTGTCATCAGCGGAGAATTCGCCGCCCAGCTCAAACAAGTGACGACCACTTGAGACGGCCCGCTAATCTGCACCTCTGGTCGTAGCTTTATTACGCCTTCCGCGGGAGATGCACCGCAAGAGTGACAGTACAGTACTTATCCTACGTACGAGCTTTGTGGTCCTATAGAACTGCTCGCGAGATATTATCCTGGGTATGGATTTTCTCAGTGAGCATTGAGCGATCATCAACCTTCGATCAAAGCCCATCAAGCTTTCGACGGAAAACACCACACCTACTATGACGACTTCGACACAATCTGCCGCTCTGAACGTCCTGGACGAAGAACTGGTCGTGCCGCCTCGATCAAGTGTCGTAGTCTGCGTGGGTAGCAGAGACATCGAAACCGCCGAAGGCGTCATGAAGGAAACACCCAGTTGCTCTTGGAAAGATATCTGTATCGCAAGAGGCATCGCAATTTCCGGGGAGGACAGGGTCAGATGCTGGTGACGAACTTCACCGAAGAATACAGACACCTTAACAATGGCATGACGATCGCTTTCCTGATGCGCTGGCAGATACCCGAGATGTATTCGCCCTACCCGACCAGCCAACTGACGATGCACCCACCCGAAAAAATCTGCTGACGTTCGACGCCAACACAGCATTACCCTGGTGCACACAAACTGCGATAAACTAGGTGGGCAAAGCACCGCATTATCACTGACGAACACGCCCGGCCTCTTCATCAAAGCCCCTATCGAGTATCGCCGTGAGAACGCTAAGCAATCAGAGAACAAGTCGATGAAATGCTTCATGAGGATGTCATCCAACCATCTCAGAGACCATGGGCAGCACTCGTCGTCCTGGTGAAGAAGAAAGACGAAACACTTCGTTTCTGCGTTCATTACCGCCGCTTGAATATCATAACGAAGAAGGACGTCTACCCACTTCCCCGCATCGACGAAGCACTGGATCGGCTCTGTAACGCTAATTACTTCTCGTCGATGGACCTGAAGAGCAGGTGCTGGGTACTACTGGCAAAGTGAGGTCAACGAAAGAGACCGCGAGAAGACCGCGTTCATCACCCCAGACGGCCTTTCCGAGTTCAAGATGATGTCATTCGGCCTCTGCTCCGCACCAGCAACATTCCAGCGAGTAATGAATACCGTACTGGCTGGATTGAAATGACAAATTTGCCTGGTGTACTTAGACGACGTTGTTATTTTCTCTTCGAACATTGAAGACTATCTGAAAAGGCTTCGAGCGGTGTTTGACGCAATCAAGTTGTCAGTTTTCACATTGAAAGCAGAGAAGTTTCACTTTGCCTACAAAGAGATGTTGTTTCTGGGCCCTATTGTCAGCAAGAAGGAAGTTCGCCCCGACCCACAGAAAACATCTGCGATCGCACAGTTTCCACAGCCCGGTGACAAGAAAGCTGTACGCCCATTCCTCGGATTATGTGCGTATTACCGATGATTTGTCAAGAACTTTTCACGCCTCGCCGAATCTTTTGACGCAGCTTACAGAGGCAAAAGGTAATTTCAATAGGAAGCACCGCAAGCGGAAGCCTTCGAAGAACTTAGGTGCCGCCTTCTGTCCCCTCCTTCTGTCCTAGGCCACTTTGATGAGAACGCCGACACTATGATACACACTGACGCGAGCAGTGTGAGCCTAGGCGCCGTTCTCGTTCAGAAGAATGCCGGACAGGAGAAAGTAATCGCCTACGCTAGCAGGTCCCCCTCAAAAGCCGGAGCCAATTACTCCACGACCGAAAAGGAGTGCCTCGCGATCACATAGGCCACTTCAAAGTTCAGACCGTACCTATACGGTCGATCATTCAAGGTAGTAAGCGATAATCATGTCTTGCTCTATGTAGCTTACGTCTCCAAGAATTTGACATCACAGTGGGCTACAAGTCTGGTCGCAAGCATTCCGACGCAGACTGCTTGTCCCGGTCCCCTGTGGACGCGCCCCGACAAGACGATGACGACTCCTTCTTGGTACCAGTAAGCGCCAGCAGTTTCGCTCAACAGCAGCGCTCGGACCCCGAGTTGGGGGACCTGGCGGACTACTTAGAAGGAAAGATCGCTTCCCCTCCTGCTGTGTTCAGACGTCAGTTGTCGGCCTTCGCGCTGTGCAACGACGTCCTCGTGAAGAACTTCGCGCCTAACAAGTCCACATACCTCCTTGTCGTGCCTAAGGAACTTCGACAGGAAATTCTGTAGGCGTTCTACGATGAACCAACAGCAGGGCATATCGGTATGGTGCGCACGTAGCATCGGATCTAAGAGATTACTGGCCGCGGTTACCTACCCCCGTTGCCCATTACGTGAAAATTTGCCGTGAGTGTCAGCGACGCAAGGCGCCCCCGATCAGACCAGGTGGGCTACTGAACCACATACCGCCCCCGAACAAACCCTTTCAACAAATTGGGATGAATCTCGTCGGCCCCTTTCCAACTTCATCTGCGGGTAACAAGTGGATCATCGATGTGGCCACTGACTACCTTACCCGCTACGTCGAAGCGAAAGCCCTACCTAATGGTACCGCGGTAGAAGTCGTCAAGTTCTTTGTCGAACGCATTCTACTGCGACACGGCGCCCCCAAATTCTCATCACGGACAGGGGAACACCATTTACGGCAGAGCTCACGTAGGCCATCTTGGCCTGTAGTCATACAAGTCACCGACGAACAGCGTACCATCCCCAGACCAATGGACTAACAATTGCGGACATGATTGCTATGTCCGTCGACGCCGAACACAAAACATGGGACACCACTCTGCCGTACGTGATCTTCGCGTATAACACGGCCATCCCGGAGACAACGAGAGCGACCCCGTTCGTGCTAGAGTACGGCATGGAGCCCAGGACGACGCTCGACGCTATTCTGCCGCACGTGACTGAAGATAACTTCGACTTCGCCGCCTACCTGCAGCATGCAGAGAAAGCCCGACGACTCGCCCGGAGACACATCAAAGACCAGCAACGCATCGACTCCCGACGCTACAACTGGCGACAACGCGACGCAGAGTACAAAGCAGGAGGTAAAGTTTGGGTTTGGACGCCGATACACCCTCGCGGACTGAGTGAAAAGCTCTTGCGGCGGTACTTCGGCCAATACAGAGTCCTTCGGCGCATCAGACAGCTTATTATGAAGTTATCCCCGACTGCCCGACCGCATTCCAGCGGCGCCGCGCGCGACCAGAAATAGTCCATGTTGTGCGCCTAAAGCCTTATTACGCGTGCTAAAGGCCCTATAGGGTTTTTGATTTCTCGTATTTTGTCTACCTTTCTATGTTTGCTTTTCAAGCATCGAGGCGATGCCTTTTCTTTTTACCGGGGGGGGGGGGGGGGATAACCATTAAAATCTTTGTTCTTTTTCGACAGCCGCCGGCATGCGGTCTTGTCATTGTGAATCTAGCACGCGGATCCCTTCTGCATCTTTTTTTTTTTTTTTTTCTGTTCATGCGCGTTGTTGCGATACGCGGCCTTATCGTTTCCTTTGTTGTGGCAGATGATTTGAGATGTATCTCGAAGGATGAATTCCAGCCACGCGCTTGTATCTCTACAATGTTCCCAGTTATGCTAGTCACCGCTCACGGTTTTATCTACATGTTTCTATGCCGCGTTTAAATTGAGCGCTGACGAATGAGACGGGCATTCGTAGATCGACGGCTGCTGAGTACGACTGTTACTATCGCCGCCGCTGATTGCTTTGTTATTTTGCGGGCGCAAGTCAACCCAACAAAGAGTTAATTCCCGTGAAGATCGTCTCCTCAATTGCTGTTAAAGGCATTGTCACCACTACGTGACACTATCATGTAAACAATTAAAAACAGAACATCTCGGCTGGAGGAATGGATTTCGTAATATTCAGTGTTTCAGTGGGGAAAGCCCTTAGCTGTGGAATATGACTAAAAGTAAACTTTATTTGACCCTTTCTTTTTTTCATTTTGATGTAAATAAATACGTTTTAAAACAGTAGCATTCCAAGTACCTCTTCTACCGATGGTGAGCAAAAAGGGAAGAGAAAATTTGTTTCACACATAACATGCTAAGACATTCCTTTAAGAAGGTAAAGACAGCCTGCTTCAAGTTTTCAAGGCAACGTGCTTGACGGCTTTTCACGTCTCCAATTGTGAGACGATAGCCCTAATGCTGACTTCAAAATTACTCTCGCTTCACCAATCTTGCTCCGTTCCGTTATCCAATAAGGAGCAACTAGAACCTACATTCTCAATCTCAGCTTTTTCTACTCACTTACTGTGGTTTGGTTTCACCAGAGTTTGATTTCATCAGAACCCCTCGGGCGAAGTAATTATTTTCGGTTTACATGCAAAAGCTGGTATATACATATGGTCGGTGCAACCATAGCTCTGCATTCTTCTCTGCAAGCAACAGGGTCCCACGCAAGACCGTAATTACATAATGAGACATATTTGATGATACTTTTTATGTATTAATCCAGAATCATGAATAAATTGCATTAAGCGTCTTCAATTGAACTATATGCGGAAGTGAATAAACATATCACACTTGCAGGTGGCGAATTAAAGTGCGAAATTTCCCTTCCACGTGTAGGGGAGAGGCCGGAAAGGGGCGGCCATGGATAAGACCAAGGTGGCTTTGGATAGAACCCACAGGATTCCGTGGATGAAGGGCGGTTGCCGCAGGAACAACCCGGCGGAAGCCGACCATAGAAGATTTACGTATATCACCATGACGTCGAGGAAGAAGGGGAGAACAGCAAATGAAGAATCGAGTGATGTGATTTCGACACACTTCAGCGGTCACTACAGCCTCTCGCTAAAGTTACTTGAAAAAAAAAAAAAATGAATGCGGGGGAGAAACAGGTGTGGCTAAATGAATAAACCAAAGTTATACCTGCTTTCACTGGTCAATTCGCTAATCTGACCACCTTATAGTTCTACTTTTTTTTTTTTTTTTTGTCTCTGTCCTGCGCCGTCCTTTTCTTCTGGGCTCTTTATTCAATGCTTCCGTTCAGTTTCGGACGAGCCCCATCTTTCAGATTACTCCTGACAGAGTAACATAAACTCGGTACCGCTTGTAATAAAAAAAACATCAGATGCATTAGCACATGACTGTAGTCCCATGCTTGGTGCCCTGACATGCACAGGCCTGTTAATTCTCGCGGCTAACGTCGAAGCACTGCAGATAGAACGATCCCAGTATGCCCGGTCTATTCGAGGCACTGCTGGTGAAGACTGGAAGAAAATTGCAAACGCCCAATCTATTTGGTAATCTTTGACGGATGGCACATGTTTTCATTCAAATAATTTATTTAAACTACGCGTAACTTTTAAAAATAAAAAGTTGGCTTGCCCTGCCCCCGTCATCTCCTTTCTCGTATTTGTTCGGACAGTTTTCTCTGTAAGCGGACGTGTGTTTGACAGCTTTCATGTGTCACCTCCTTATAAGGCCAGCGTTTGTCTCGCATTTCCTCTGACTACACGCTGATTCCAAAGTCCCGGGGGGGATTTCCTGCATTCCTTCGTAAGCAAGTATACTGGTGCACAAGTACCGCGGTCTGTTTTTCTTGCGAAGCCAGACCGTGGAGATAGCTCGCCTATCCGGTGCAGCTGCAGTATCTTTGTCCGATACCTGCGGCACTGACAGCTCAGGCGGCATGTACGACAGACACAAGCAGCGCAGACACAATTGCGAGCGCACGACCGACTCTGGGCTGCAGCTGCAGTCAAGCGCGCCCTCAATAAAGTGTCGCAGGTGGCGAACAGAGGGCCCGAGTGTACGGCCAAGCAAACCGCTCATGCCGCAGAGAAATGCAGGTTTCGCGCTCGTCCCTGTCGGTTTCTTCTCCGTCCGTGTTGTTTTAGCGCTTTAGAAAAAAAAGGTTACAAGTCGGGATGCGTCAGTGTTTTTCCGAGATGCACAGAACTTTTTTTATCCGAACCAAGAATTTTCTTGAGTTGAAATTTTCGCGTACCTTGCCTACACTTGAGCTCAGTGGCGAATTTTATTCTCAGTTTTATTTTGCCGGAGAGTTGAGAGGAGGGAAAAGAAGCAGATGCCTTTTTTGTCGGGAAAACGTTTAGGAGTCCGAAAAAGACACAAGCAAGATGCATCAGCTTTGCAATCCTGAACCCTTTTCTGATGTCCACCAGTAAGCCCAGCTAAAAGTATTGATCGGTATTTTCACTACAGATGGTTTTAGTAACACATTTATCCGTCACGATTTTAATAATGATCACAGATTTCTATCATTAGCACTTTCCTTCCATATCTGCCAAAGGATGGCGAATGGATCAATAAATAATCGAACCGCGGTCAGGATACACATAGGGACCCTCAGAACCCCGCGAAGCCATCTTCGCTAACCTACATGAAAGGGAGGAAATTCACAGACAGAACGACGAGCTTTTAGCAGTTTTTATTTATGTTTATTCAAAGTACTCATAAAGGCCCTCTTTCGAGTGTATTACATAAAAGGTGGGGGGGGGGGGGGGGGAGCAAAAAATGTAACTCACAAGTCACAACCTAACATTGGAATAGAAAAGTTAACGCAAGAAAAGAAGTACAATGCCAAAAACAATGAGGAGAAGTAAATTGCTAAAAAAAACTCAACAGTGAAATGCCATAAAACAGCGAAGCATAAACAGTGAATCACCACAACATTCGCGTCTTCATAATAGAGGAGGCAACAAAGCATAAAATGGATAAAATAGAATCAATATGTCTCCGCAGGAACTACATCCTGTCAGGTATTATTAGAAGTACGAATTAGCTGTTGAAATTTAGTTGCGTCAGACTCGGCAGCAATATCAGATGGCAAACAGTTCCATTAAATGATCGTGCGCGGTATGAATGACTTAGAAAAAAGAGATGTGTGGCATGTGGTGCGCTTAACTTTGTGAGGGCGATCACGGCGTGGAAAGATAGCGGCAGGTTCCTGAAAGAAATTTTCATGAAGCGAAGGGTGGTGATAAAGTTTGTGGAAAAGTGAAAGACGTGCGTGTTTGCGGCGGGAAGATAGTTCTGGCCATTGAGCACGCGCTTTTAAACCTGTGACGCTGGTGTGACATGAATAATCGAAGTAGATGAAGCGTACCGCACGGTTTTGGAAAGCTTCAATGTTATTTATGACGTAAAGTTGGTCGGTGTCCCAAATGACAGATGCGTACTCTAATTTAGGAGGGATTAAAGTGGTGAAGGCAAGCTTGCGTAGTGGGCAGGAGCGTGTTGAAGACTGCGTTTATGAAAACTCAAGGAACAGTCAGCAGATGCAAGTTTGAGATTGATGTGGTTATACCAGGATAGGTCAGACTGCAAGTGGAGTTCTAAGTACTTGTACGTAGAGGTAAGTTCGACTGTCTCATTTTTTATCGTGTAGGAACTCTGAAACCGGGTTACATAATTGGTGAAGGACATGGTTCTAGTTTTAGAGAGATTTAAAGGCATTAACCAGGGAGAACACCAATCACCTAGTGCGTTTAGATCAGATTGTAAACCAAAGCAATCAGTGCCACAGGAAATATTACGATAAACCACTCAGTCATCAGCGAATAATCTAACACGGGAAGAAACACATGCGGACAAATCATTAGTGAAAATTAGAAATAATAAGGGAGACTAATCACGCTGCGCTGAGGAACGCCGGACGTTACGGAGCCAAATGAAGAATTGTAATTAATAACAGAGATGAAATGGGTACGAGCTGAAAGAAAATCTTTTATACAATAAAGCACATTACTGTAAAGACGTGGAAATATTTGTAGAAGTCGGTGATGCGGGACACGGTCAAATGTTTTGGAAAAGTGTAAAAATATTGCATCTGCCTGAAAACCAACATCTATTGATGTAAGTATGTCATGAATAATAATAATTGGTTCACAGGAGAAGAAAGGAGCAGTATATGTCCCACTTGCTTCTGTGGACACCTTAAAATCGCCGTAAGGGAAGGGAGGAAGGTGGTAGTGAAAGTGAAAAGAGAGAAAGAAGAGCCGTAGTGGAGGGCTACGGAGTAATTTCGACCACCTGGGGATCTTTAACGTGCGCTGACGTCGCACAGCACACGGACGTCTCTTCTTTTCGCCTCCATCGAAACGCAGCCGCCGCGGTCGGGTTCGAACCCGGGTACTCCGGCACAGTGGTCGGGCGTCTTACCACTGCACCACCCCGGCGGGGCGACATTAATAAACCCCGCGAGCTGTTTCACAGGAGTAGCACTTTTGAAAACTGCTGGTTTTTATGTATAATGTTATGATCTTCTAAGTAGTGAATGACCGACCGGGGTGTGTATCACGTGCTCTAGTAACTTGCATATGGTACTTGTTAAGAATATTGAGCGATAGTTCAACGGTGGACTTGAAATTGGGTATAACCTTAGCAACCCACCAGTCATTTGGAATTGTGGCAAACGATAATGATTGCGAGAAGAGGGCTGGTAGAGTAGGTGGCATGTTTTTAGGTATTTTGTTATTCAACCCCAAGTGATCTGAAGATGTTGAAACTTTGAGTTTGTTTAGCAAAGAAAAGGTAACATCTTCACAAATGATTACTTCTGGCATACAGCTATCACTGCTGAATTTGATGTTATGGCAGGAGAGGGCATTTTCACGAGTTAAAACGGATATGAAAGTATTGTTCAGGAGTTCGGAACCGTCAGATTCAGGAATTGCTTCGCTGTTGTGATTTACAAGATAAATGTCGGGACAAGAACGAAGGTTGACAACACGTCAGAATCTCTGAGGGTTACTTTTCAACATGGATGATAAATCATGATTGAAATAGTGACTCCGTACAGATGACATCGAGGACTTGTACTCTTTTTCGCATTGTTTATATTTCAGCCATGAATCTGAAAGGCGGTCGTTATCCGATTTTCTGTCAAGTATTTTCTTTTTGTTATTCAGGCGGTGTAGCTTTATATAGAACCAAGGTGCGTTGTTGCGATACTTTAAAGTTACAACTGGAGTGAATTTATCAATTAGACAAGGTAAAGCAGTCTTCAAATTTACCTCAATCGTTCACGATAGAAAGTTGTTCATAAGGTTGCTTGTAAAGATCGATAGTTCCGTATTCGTGGCATCGAAGTTTACTTCGCTGTAACATCTTCTTATAGCGACCTTTCTTTCACTGAGAGGGCGTAGGATATTTTATCTGTAATAACAGCATGATCATAGACCGTCCAGGTGAGCTGTGTGGGAAAAAAATTGGGGGTTATTTGTAAGAAGTAAGTCCCGAATATTGGCAGAGGTCGCCGAGGTTCACGTTGGATGAATGATTAGTGGGTTAACGAAGAGTCCAGACCGGAGTGCATAAAATCAAGATCTTCGTTGTGGAAAACCATGACGGACTTAGGGGACCAGCATGTTTGTGGAAAGTTAAAATCACAAGAAATTACAAGCGATGTATTTGTAAACGGCAACAAAATCACAATCAGCACACGATCAAACTCACTGGCAAATGAGAAATTCATATCAAGGGGACGATAAACAACACCAACAACTATATAGGCCGAAATACATTTGATAGAAACAAATACAGATTCAAGAAAGGTGTCAATAATAATTTTATGGCAAGCAGTTATTTTTAACTGCTAGCAGGACGCCGCCCCCTCGGCGATGCTTCCGTCGCAGCGAAGAAAATTGAAAGTTAGACCAGCAAACAATTGTATGACATTATCCGGGCTGACGTCAAGTAGCCACGTTGCTCTGAAATCGATTATCGAAGCACTGCATAAGTTAATGAGCTCTAACAATTCAGCTGATTGAAGTAGGATTCTTCGGATAGTATTGTAAAGAAAAGAAACGTCATTAGAACAACCATCTCAGTAAGGTGAAGCTGGAGTTAACGATTCCTGAACAGAAAGGGGCTCGTCCTTCAGGCAATGTCTTCGATATTAGAGTAGCGCTATTGCTGGCCGTGTTTGTTTTGAGTTTGTTGAACACGAGCCGAATACGATCACTGTCTTTTTTTACTGCTTTGAAAATTGCCATAGCTTATGCTGCCGCTTATCACGAACCCTCTTAGAGTAGTCACGTGAAATAGTGTAGGCTTTGTTTTTCCGCTTGCATCCGTGGTTTAGTGCTAACTCTACTTTTCTGTTGCTGAAGAATTTTGCAAATATTGGGTGCACCCAATCGATTCGCTCTAGAAATAGATGTGACTGCGATATCATGTTCACCTCGACACGATTGTTTCACAAGACGTTCTGTTTCCTCCCACAATTCCGCCACGTCAGTATCAGCAATGCCATAAAACAGCAGGGTTGATCTTCTCGAGTGGTTTGCCAAATCATCAATCTTGTCCTGCATATTTGTGCAAGTTCTTCACCTCTACTCGAGCATGCGGCAGAGGTAACCATTGTCTGAATTTTAGATTCCAACCTTTCTACCTGTTCTAGCGGCTTCAGAGTGGGATTTAGGGCTTCCACTTTGCGTTGTAAATTATCAATTTGTTCTTGCATTTTGAAAGGGCATTCAAGTGACTGGAACTTTAAGTATAGGGCGTTCATTTGTTTAAGCATTTTTCAGAGGTCTTCGAACACTTTGTCACAGATTTTACAAGACTGCCCTGAAGCCCCTGACTTTACCCTATTCTCAGTTTCACTTACACGATTAGTCAAGGATTCAATGTCATGCTTGAGTCAAGCGTGAATATTGAGCACCTTATTTATAGAACCTGAGAGGCTGCTATTAGAAACTTCGAGGCGCTGTACGGCGTCAAACACTAAGTTCAACTTTTCTTCCCGTGACTTAGCCATATAGGTCCCGGGTTGGATTCTATATCAGCCGCCTGCAAAAAGAGCCTCCAGAAAAGTAAAAAGCGAACTCACTAGCACGTTTCAGTGAATCTCTGAGCCACGACACTGCAAACAGACAGACATCATGCTGCGATTGCAATGACCATCCAAATAACTAACCTGCGCAAACATCTTGATTTAGCATAACATGAAGAGTGAGTAGCCCGATGATGCGACGGAATGCGCAGGCTTTTGAGCTTCACCGGGAGTGGCTGAAGTGCCATGTTGCCGGACTGCGAATCACGCAGCATCCAGGAATGGCGGTGAGTCAGGTACTTGGTCCGAAGATCGGTCGCAGTCGATGAAGGCATCACTCAAGTTCCTGAGGCTTTCGTTGCACCAGTTCACAGTAACGACAGCAAGCTGAGCCGAAGGACAGCAGGCCGGTGCTGACAAAGCGGATGGTGAACGGAGCAAAATTGTGAAGAGCAGGACCTGCGCAAACATATTGGTTGGGCATAACATGATGACTGCAGTGCCGTGACCCCAAACTAAGTTCGATAATTTGGGAAGTGTGCCCAATCTTCGGAAATATTTATGGGACGATTTTAAATGGCTTCATGAAGTTGAACAGCGAACAGGTTTTACCTCCGAACCCTTATGGTTTAGAGAATGCAGAAAGGAGGCACTGTTTCAAGCATGGTTTCCATTTTTAACATGCATGGCTTAAGGGCATCGCGCCCTAGGAATGAAAAGAAACAAATTTGGGTCAGCGCTATCCCCTGTAGTTCTTTTTCTTGTATTCCCGTGTCTTTGGCTGGCCCAGTATTTTAGCTTCGCACCCACTGGGCCAAATGGTCGTCATGCATGTTAAACTCGCAAAGGAGCAATTAAGGAAGTACACGGCTTTGCGCGCTCCGGACAGCTGAACGGGTGGCGCCGCCTCTCGACGCATCGCTCAATCTCCGGAATGCGCCGGCCCCTGCCGGAGCATTGCCAGCTCACTGGAGCGTACTGTTTGTCGTTGGTTTGTGTGGAAATTGGAAATCCTAAGATTTAGATGACGTTGTGCGTGAATATATCCTCAAGAGAACAGAAAGTTGGGCTAGTTGTGTGAATATGTCCAGTGAAATGAAGTCTGGTCAAACAAGGCTGGCGAAACGTGGTGCGTTGTTGGCTCCACTGGCAGCTACGCAAACTCGTCGGACATTTTTAAGTCGATTCATTTCTACGGGTTTACACAGAAGCATGAGTGGCGGGTGACCTAAGCATGGTTCTTTGAAAGTCAAAGGCACGAATCTACGTATTTGGTTACTGTGTGGTCATGGAAAGTGCTGAATTTTTAAAATTCCGCTTGCTACCGGATGCTCTGTACCTTCTGTTCCCCAGGAGTGACGGCACGAGAGTCTCGGAGTCGAAGCCGCACTCCTTCATCTGTAGTCACTTTATTGACAATTGGAAATCGAAGTAACCCAACAGCGTAAGTTAAAACGCTAGCATTTCCCCGCATGTGTACAAGAAAACCCCAGCACGGAAATAGAAAAGGCAACTCCACCATCGTCTTTCGGGCTGCGTTACGATCTTCAGTGATGGGCAGAGACAATGTTTGTGCAGATACTTTCGCTGACATAGTCAAAGATAATTTACTTTTTTCTCTTAACAGAAAGAGCAGATAGGAGACATGAACAATTACTATTACCATGATCCTGTCATTTTTCCTCTTTTCGTTTGTCAACCAATGAAAATGCGCTGAGAGCTCTGCGTTGATACTCTTAGAATTTGTTAACATTTGTTTGTGGCATGTCCATTTCGCCTAATAAAATCACTCATTTTAGAGCTCAATCAATACCGCATGGTCACAAAATCTGCTATCGGCTTCATTAAAAGTCGAACAAGAAAAATAAATACAATTTAATTTGTGGAAACGAGCATCAACGTAGCATTTCTTTTTTTTTTTTTAATTTCGAAGGCCATGTGCAGTTTTTTTTTCGCATTCACGTTGCATCTGACAAAGCTTTACGTATTTTCTCAGCAGCGTCCATTTCCTGGCCCGCATAAACACATGTGTTTCTCATCGGCGTTTTAGTGAACGTGAGATTTCCTGATTGTGGCGTAGCATGACAAGACCGTTTTACCTCTCAGAAATTGTTTCTATGACCAATGTAAACAGAGCTAGCAGTAGTCCGGCAAACTGCAGTGACAAAGTTGTAAAAGGAATGACCTTCATTTATCCGGATTCCTTTACGGGCAAATAGAAAACTACATACATGGCCGTGTCCCCTCACACTCATCAGGTATCGAGGTCAGCTAGGTATCGGCCCCGAAAGTTCGTGGTACGCTGAGAAAGTAGACCACCTTAGCGAACGAGCCATCAGAGGGATTCATTTAACAATAGAACGCTCTCTTAGTTGTCGGTGGCTTATCTTACAACACATCACACTGTGTGTGTGTGTTTTTCTTTTTCGATTGTATTTAACAGTTTGACAGTATTGGACTATTACCTTCAGATGTTCAAGGCAGATGCGGTCAATCGCATTTAACTTCCTGCGCTGAGATAACGCTAGCAGGAAATTTATTTTTTTTTTCTTTTCACAACCTCCGCATCATGTCGGGAGAAAGGTATGTATAGTATAATATTTTCTAAGTCAATTTTATTTA
>JAJIZL010000458.1:66920-111184 GCA_023969395.1 Amblyomma maculatum | reverse complement strand
GAAGCTCTTGTAGATTTGCTGTCGCATGTTTGTTACATGCACACAGCTAATAGCGAACAGGCGCTGGCACACACACACCACCAGCATACACAACATGCAGCACGCCCGCCAGCCGCACCGAACTCCGATGTCTGCCACCGAAAAGGAACGAGATTCCAAGTGCTTAGGCGCACGGAGTTGAAAGGGGGAGGGAAAGAAGCAAGCACACACAAAACGGAGAGCTCGCGGCCTACGCGGTATAGAGCGTGGCAGCGAGGAGAGATGAAATGCGAGCCAGCGACGCAGGGGCCGCCGCTGTCTGAGAGGGAAGAGGGGAACGCGGGAGAGGAGGAGTCACTGTCTAGCCACTGCGGCCCTCGACGAAGCAACCGCCAGCTGTCTCTGAGGGTGAGTCGCCGTCTGACAGAGCGGAGGGGGCCGTATACTGAACTGCCATCATTTTCTTGATATTTTGAATCGCTCAACTTAACCGACCATGCATTTGTGCACCGGACTGCGGCCGCGTTTTAAATGAAAATGCGAGTTAGTAGGCGGTAAGAGGAGCATGTAGCTATAACCCAACGCCCTCCTGGATTAAGGAACACATGGTGTAATAATTATAGTGCAGCGAAATCTGCAAAATATTTGAAATATTAGGGGTCGTAGCTATTTTCTAAATTGGATACAATTAACACTAAGCATGCAGGCCATGCTGAGTGTAGAAAAATTGAAGCCCGACCACATGATGCCAATATTGGATATTTGCAGAAGGTAGACGAAGGTCATATATTGCTAATATACAATAACTATGCAGCCTACATAATTAAGGCTCCGATGAGGGTTATATAAAGTCCTGTTGATGCCAGGCATATATATGGCCCTGGTCTGTCTATATAAGGTCATGACGATGCCATATATGCCCTTTATCAGGCCACATAGGGTCGCGAGGATACCATATATGCCCCTGATCAAGCCGTATAAGGTCCTGCTACCCGTTCAGATATGGATTATATGTTGCATGATATGGTCAAATCTGAGCCATATAAGAGCCACATTTTGCACATGTATGACCTTATCTGGCCCGGATAATGTCTTATCTGCTGCCTTATATATTTGTATCTGGCAGCATATGTTCCATATCTGGAGCAGATATGGAATTTCCGTTAGGGAAAAAACGTTTTTATTGGCCGAAGATGCGTCAAACTACTCAACGTTATGTGGCCGGCTGCCTCCAGTGCCAGCGTTTCAAACACCCAACCTGTTCTCCGCCAGGGCATCTTCAGCCTATAACGCCACCACGAACCCCATTTGAACAGGCGGGAATTGACCTTCTAGGACCATTTTTCCGATCCTCCAACGGAAACCGCTGGGACATCATGTGCGGAGATTACCTTACACTGTACTGTGAAACTGCTGCCATACCGTCAGCCACTGCTTCTGCTGTCTCGGCTTTCCTCCTACGGTCTATCATCATTCGTCGACATGGGTCTCCTCGTGTGTTAATAAGCGACCGCGGGCGACAGTTTACGGCAGAAGTTATAGAGGAACTTCTTCGCCTCTGCTCCTCCCATTTTCGCCATTCAACTCCTTACCAACCACAAACAAACGTTCTTAGCTAACGCACCAATCGTACGCTTAGCATTATGCTCGCAATGTATGTCGACTCCCGCCACAAAAACTGGGATGAAGTCCTTCCGTTTATAACGCACGCCTTTAACACTGCTAAGCACGAAACGACAGGCTGCACTCCGTTTTTTATTCTTTACGCACGACCTCCACGAACCACTCTGGACACGTTTTTACCTTTCTCACTCCCTGCTGAAAGTCCACTCGCGCAGCTCGTTGACTCTCTAGACTTCGCACACTTCCCTCCCAGGAACGCTACAAGCAACGCTACGACAAGCGTCATCAAGATGTTAATTATACCCCTGGTGATTCGGTGTGGCTTTGAACGCCACTGCGTAAACACGGCTTGTCCCAGAAACTGTTGCACCACTATACTGGTCATTTTGTTGTACTGGAACGCCTCAGCGCAGTCAACTTTGTAATCTCTCGCCTGGCCACCCAAGGTCGTCAATCTCAGAAGCCTCAAGTAGTCCACGTGGTCCGCATGAAGCCCTTCTATCAACGTGACGAACCTTGACTCGCCCGGTGGGCATCGGCTACGAAGGGGGCGCAGTGTCATGCACTTCCCGCTGTCCTGTATTGGAATAAGAGGAGGCTTGGTGGGATAAGCAAAAGAAGAAGAGGAAGCTGGTTCTGCCCGCTCTGGTGTGCTAATCTCTAGCGCATCCTACGATCTGTCTAAATAAACTTCGTAACAATATTATTGTTGATAAAACAAGCGGTTATTTCAATGAGCCCTCTTTTTTGAGGAAGGACGATCATAAGGGAAGGGATTTGTGGCCAACAAGAAAAAATGATGGTGTCTGGCTAAACTACCAGCAATTATCCTTTGAGCACATGGAGGGGACGCTACAGGAAATGTAAATCGAACATTAATTGGAAATGAGGTTTAGAGACTAAGATTTTGGGTCTGAAGTCTTGCCCTTGCAAGCTGTACACTCTGGCCTATTATAGGGGAAGTCTGGGTTATTTCCCACACAGGGTAATCCATGCTGCCAGGAAGAAAACTCTTTGAAGAGAGAAGCAGAAAGGGGAGTTGTAAGATAATCATGCGGCCAGTGAAATATGGAGGGCAGGATAGGAACAGGCGATTGCCGACTACCCCTCCCCATTTATAAATCAAGCGTCTTCCAGTGCGAAACCAGTAAGAGTTTCGCGCTGGTTGAGCACTGGGTCTGCTGGCCACGCTGGCGGTCTGCGATAGTCGCTGGAGCAGTAATGGGAAGATTCTGCTTGCACTTGTACGATGGGCGAAAAACACTTAGATTAGGTTTTTGACGACGCTGGGTAGGTCGCTGGCATTCGCGATGCACTAGGAGAAGCGCTGTATGCTCGCTGCGGCCGCACTAGTCACAGTATAGGCTCCCAAAGCATCGCTGGGCGGCGCTGCGGCTCCTGATGGGCAACGCCATCTGTGGCAGAAAAACACACACTGGGACGCCGCTGGCTCGGCTCGCTGCCTTCGCGACGTGCGCCGCGCGCTTTCTCTCGAACGAGCACGCGCCCTGACGCGCCCCCGCAGGCGCATCGCAACATGCCGTCTGCATTCCGTCTTGATTATTGGACAACCTGACGCGTATTTCCATGGAGAAAACGTAATTATAGGCGAGAAAATTTTTATTCACGTCAGCACTGTAGAGCAGGCGACAGACGGCGATGAGTAAATATTGATTATGAATGCGTTTCCCACGTTAGTGAAAACGTAGGAAGTTCATCTCGAGGTAAGTCAGCTATGCAACTATATTGTCGTATATAATATGTTTAAAAACTGCGGAATTATTATCAGTACTCTGAGATAATGTTGCTCGCTTGTTGATTATTGTTTTGGCCTATAGCATGAGATCCATATACGGTTTTGTTTTTATTATTACGATGTTACGAAAGCAAATCTTGCAGTAGAAGATTAAGCTATAGTCCGAAGGAGATGTTTCTTCAAAGGCACGAACGCTAGCAGTCTCAAAAGCACATGCGTGCTCCGCGCGCTGCACCGGCTCGCTGGCTCGGAAGGAAGGTGAAATCCAAGCTTGTACTACAATCGTGCTTTATTTCGTTTCTTACTAAATGGTTGTGCTTCTTTTATATTTGGTTTGCATTTACGAAACATGTGACGCAAATAGGGTGCTCCGTGCGAGTAGTGTCAATCGAGCCATAACTAGGATCGCTTTTGTATTGCACTTCCAACATATTTTGGTTATGAATAATAATAATGATGGTTCATTTATTGGCCAATTTGCGGAAATCTGTAAAAGCGGCTCAGCAAAGCATGTTTTGCACCCCCCCCCCCCCCACACATACAAAAAAAGGCCTCGTTCCTAGATATTTTCTTGGTCGTAGGGCACATTCACACATCATTATCGATCGTGGACGTCGTACGCTGGATATCTGTTGATTTGGCTGCTTTCAGAGCACTCGCAAAGCAGGGAGAGAGTACGGAAAATCGGCAAAGCAAGACACGCGCGGAGCGAAGAGCAGGATAATCCTCTACCCCCTTCACTTCGAATAGATGGTGTTAAAATATTGTACTCTTTTGATGCCTCTCTAAGACGACTTTGTCAACTGTCGAACATTTCTGAGTGAATGGAGAAGGGGAAAATTGGCCCTTTTCGTTTCCACAAAGAACCCGAGACTTCTCAGAATGCTGTCATGCGGTTGGAAAACAGGTCTTGTGGAAACGCTTCCAATGAAATCTGCAAAGTTCCACACGTGAGCCTCGTCTTTTGGCGCTTCGCCTACTATTATGGCTACCCATGACACAATGGTACTTAGTACCTCCGTTTCGCATCAGCGGAAGCGTTTTTGTATCGCCAAATAACCGCCAGGCGCAACTCGATCGCTTCACGTGCACAGGAAGCTAGCGGAGCGTCTGCTCCGGCGACGTCCTATCGTTTCACATTTCGCCACCATGCCAGGAATGCGGCGCTGCCATCGCGCGGCGAAACTTGAGCTTGGGTTCTCTATAGCAGCGTGGCCCGCGGCGTCTACAAGTTAGCATCCTTCAGGGGCCAACACGGCATACAGCGGACTAGCAATCGACCATCGCGGCGCATATAAAAAATATGTATCAAGTAAGCGCTTTCTGCTGCGAAATCATTGCGCACCTGCAAGAGAACAAAGGCAGTATCTTTTTTTATAGTTTTCATGTTTCGATAGGTCGTTTCTAGCGTTTCCAGAGAGACCACTATCGCCGCGCCTCTGATATCTCATGACACACTATTTCGTACAACTAAAACTGGAATTGAATACTGTGGGCTAACATGCATATCAAACTTCATAGCTGAGCTTGAGGGCACTCTAACACAATGATTACTGCAAAAATGTTCAATGCGGGCTCTAAACAGGGCCTACGCAATAGCGAGCGTAGCCTGCACCGCTGCCCTGTATAAACAGCAGAACAAAAAAATAAAACAAGGAAGAGAGCAGATACCGAGCGATGGGCATCGCTTATGAGAGACAAAAATACTACATACAGCGCTCGTAATGCATAATATATTGCGTGTTTCTCAAGCTTTTGCGCTCCTTCTTGCTCTGCGTATAAAGCAGCCGAGCCCTCTGTCATCGCAACGCTACCCGAAATGTTTAGATACAAATAAGGTTTAGTTACACGCAAAATAGTGTCGTCGCTGCTGCGCTTGCCGGTATTGAAGCTTTGTCGCACATTTTCCCTTGAAGGTTTGTACTAAAGCTCCGTGGTCAGCGAAAAATACGCCCACGGTAGCAGAGCACCACCGAAAAGCCGGTGTTGGTAAATTCGATAGCAATGTCAAACTCCACATGTTAAAATTATTCCAGTGCACAAAATAGTGCACATAGGCATCTAGAACATCAGTTGCAAGCCGTGAGAGCAGGCAGCAAGCTCCAATGATTAGGAAGTTGTAATTGTTAGAGCGGCAGCAATGCCCTGTAGACTGCGAAACAAGGTCCCAACGTTATAAATGCGGTCATGACATAAAATGCAAAGATGTTGCTAAAGTTTCCTGTTCTCGGCGCGGCCGAGGAATTAGCGTAGAGAGCATCAGATTAAGAGGTAGTGAGTTCAAAGCGCTAGGCGTCGTTTGTTTTTTACTTTTGTAGTTTCTTTATCGACTTTAAGTGCTGGGCTTCTTTTTTTTACCTTTTATTTTTATCCTATGCCTTTTTGCCTCCGGGCGACCAGTGCCGCCAGGGCGGAGCGTGTCAGTATGCCACGTCCCAGTGCGCCCAGTGTCCAGTGTCATACTAGGCCCATAATCAGGTATGGCGCTGAGATGCTGGGACCCAGTGGCACTGGTTTTTGCAATAGGGCTGTACGGGTTCGGCCGGAGGTACTACCTAAGTGTATGTCTGAACAAGCTGGTTTGCTGCCTTCGCTGGAGGCCTTAGAGATGGAAACACTCGGAATTCGCTCAAAATCGTCGCGTCTGCGGAAAAGGGGACCTTTTCCGCAGATGCGACGATTCCAAGTGATGCTAAGCGTGGTGGTCGGGATCCCTGGTTCCGCCAGGAACACACAAACTTATACTTTAGCAGTTGCCTCCTGCGGGGCTAGTATTGATTACACTGCTTGCGGGCATATGTTGCCAGTTAGCACTACCATTAAGGTATTTAAAGGTACAAGAAAGCGTATAGTATTGATATATTGAGATATGAGCGCTTCAATACTTGGTCTGGATATTATACAATCTCTGGGCAGTATATTGTTCAACAAGATGTTTAACTTCACAACCCAGAAGTGAACGACTGAAAAGAATTAACGAAATTTTAAAATTTGTTTCACAGATAGAATTCGCGAGTACTGGGGAAAAAATTAGGACATTTAGCATATAATTTTTGTATGAAAGCGAGAGCTCTCTCGCACGATGCGTGGAGCATCAGTAGCGTGGAAGACCTTTGGCACAAGATACGCCTATTCATATAGAATGCGCTACCGCTTGACCGGTAGCGCGAAGGCTTCTGTATTTTTTCTTCTGTGATGATTGCCTGTTAACGCCTCGTCTTCCTGGTTCTCTCACCACAATCCTCTACTATTTTTACAAGTGCCGCTTTTTTTGGCCACGTGCATACAGCTTCACCCCCTTGACAACAGCAAGGGCCACAGCCGCTATTGCGACGAGCAAGTGTCGATAGGATCTTTGTGTCACTGCTTCTGGGCTTTTTCTGTCGACACCACTGATCATTAAAGTAGGTCTTTTCTTTGCATCACAAATGCTTTCTGACGAATAGGAGAAAATGCTTTGGCGATCCTTTCTTCGTGCACCATAGCACGTAAAGGCAACCAGGAAGTAGTGACGTTTTGTAAAAATAACGTAGTTACTTAAAAGGTCACAATGTTGTGCTCCTCTCATTTATTACGTTGCAAATGAGAGAGATGAAATACTGCGACCTAGTAATTCGCTACTGAAGGCTTGATAGCTAATGCTCGACACGCAAACCTAGCTTCCTGCTAACTTGTGTCAGAGTAGCAGCGAATATTTATTCTGCTCCAAATGATTTTCCCTATTCTACTTTTCAGCAAAGCAGGGATCTTACCCCGAGAAAGCATCGGTAAATAATATCAGTTGCCTCTCCTTTAGACAGGAGTTGAGGGAAGCCTGAAATCGGTTCTTTGCCAGTTACCGCATTAGTATACGGGCTCAACATCTCTCGTAATACTTGCCTCTAGTCATGCTGTTGATCGGTAGCGTCACTCCAAGGGATGCCAGTGGACTTTGGTGTAGTTTCGACAGGCACGTGCGTTCGCTAATCATGACAGATGACTTCTTCCTATAACTTCGCTTCCCGTGTCTGGTGCGGTACATGTCCGCGTCGCACTCGCTAAGAGATCAGCGTATAGACTCTCCCACAATGTGCTTTGTCATCATCCATCAGATCACAACAAAGCCTTAGACACATATTCTCTTTCGTCCGCAGCATAGAGGGTGGTGACCAAGGTGTTACTCAGGAAAGCTCGAAAGTTCGCTAAACCTCTCCCCCAATGTTCCGGCAGCATGGTCAGCGCCAGTGCTTACAGAACTAACCTTGTACTTTATAAATGAATAAGAGTTGACGGGAATTTAAATTCCACAAAAATAATAACAGACGACGATAAAACTGTGATCGCTATAAGGTAGAATAAGAGAACCTATTGCATGTTACTTACGATTCGCTCTTGAATTTGCCAGCACGATGCATTTTGGTCTGGCAAATAACACCGGCACTATGTGAACTGCGTCAGTGTAGATTCTACCTGAAATTCGAATGGAAGCAATAAAGAAATACACAGTAAATTATTGTAACTAGCTAAATGATTACTAATTAGATAACTGACGTTCCTAAAGACCATCCCTAGATAGATGCGGCAGAAGTCATTTTAACTAAGCAAAAGGGTACAGAGCCCACTACAAAATCTTTGGAAAGGATACTTTCCAACTTGGATACTTTGAAGTACACGGCGTCATCGCAAATTAATAAAGCAGGATATAAATTTGATGTCAACCTTTATTCTTATCATATTTCACGGACAACAGGGCTAGACGTGACTAAAACGACGGGACGAAGCTGTACCAGCAGGCAAAGTTCGGCGCACAGCACGTGAGTCAACTTCAGTGTCCTCTTTTTCCAGGCGCAGCAAGAACATGGGGACACCAGGTGGCATCTATCCCACTCTTAAAAAAAGAAATAAGGGACGGAGCGCGAGGCAAGGTGTCCTACGCGACAACGAAACAAGCGCATAGCGTACTTCTGCGTGAAAAAGGACTTCATGCGGACAACGTGCACGACCTCGGAGCGTGGTTGCCGACGCGAGGGCTGCACAGTACCCACTGGAAGAACTTCGTATGTTACTTCCGTGACTTGGCGCGGAACTCCGTAAGGTCCGAAGTAGCGGGAAATCAGTTTATCACACAAGCCGGACCGACGCACCGGGGTCCACACCCAAACTTTCTCTCCGGGATGGTATGCGACGTGTCGATGACTGAGGTTGTAGCGGCTTGCATCCGTGCCCTGCTGTTGCTGAATGTGAATGCGGGCAAGTTGACGTGCTTCCTCAGCGCGCTGAGCAAACTGCTCGGCGTCTGGCGTGAGTGGATGATCATTCGTGCAGCTCGGAAGCATAGCATTCAACATCGTCTGAACGTCACGTCCGTAGACTAGGCGAAATGGTGTACAACGCGTCGTCTCTTGGGTGGCCGTGTTGTAGGCATATGTGATGTAGGGGAGAATTTCATCCCAGTTTTTGTGCTGCGAGTCTATGTACATTGCGATCATGTCGGCGATGGTTTTGTTGAGTCTCTCCGTGAGGCCATTCGTCTGCGGGTGATATGCAGTAGTTTTTCGGTGGCTGATATGACTAATCTCGAGCATGTCGTGCATGAGCTGTGCCGTAAATGCGGTGCCTCTATCGGTTACGACTAGGGACGGTGCGCCATGACGCAACACGATTCGCTGCATAAAGAATTGAGCGATCTCAATTGGTGTGCCCCGCTGCACTGCCTTGGTTTCCGCATAACGTGTGAGATAGTCGGTCGCGACTATAATTCATTTGTTACCCATCGATGACGGCGGAAATGGGCCCAAAAGGTCGATGCCGACTTGGTCAAACGGCATCTGAGGTGGAATAATAGGTTGGAGCAAACCCGCAGGCTTGAGAGGAGGCACCTTTTGACGTTGACACTCGCGGCAGCCTCTGACGTAGTGATGGACAGCGTCAGAAATTTTAGGCCAATAATAGGCTTGACGAACTCGAGCGAGTGTGCGTGCAAAGCCCAAGTGGCCAGAGGTGGGCTAATCATGGCAAGTAAAAAGGATATCTTCGCGAAGGTCGGCCGGCACGACGAGGAGGTGTGCTCGATCAACAGTGCTGGAGTTTTTCTTGAATAAAACGCCATTCCGAAGACAGAATGCAGACAGGTGCCTTCCAAACTGACGGGGGACGTCAGCAGCGCGACCCTCCAGATGGTCAATGACAGGTCGAAGGTCTGGGTCAGCTCGCTGTCGGGTCATTATGTCTGAGGCATTCACTAGTCCAAGAAAACCTATGTCATCCGTGACGTTATCGACAAATCCGACGGGTGCATGCGAGAGCGCGTCAGCATCTTCATGCTTCTGACCAGATTTGCACACAATGGAGTAATCAAATTTTTGAAGGCGAAGGCTCCATCGTGCTAGGCGCCCCGATGGGTCACGGAGATTGGCCAGCCAGCACAAAGAATGGTGGTCAGTAACGACTTTAAACGCGCGGCCATAGAGGTAAGGCCTAAATTTCATAGTTACCTACCCAACCGCGAAGCATTCCTTTTCTGCAGTGGAATAATTTGTTTCAGCGCGGGAGAGCGTGCGGCTGGCATACGCAATGACCCTTTCCACGCCAGCTTGGTGTTGAACGAATACAGCGCCAAAATCGACGTTGCTGGCATCGGTGTGGAATTCGGTGGCAGCGTCTTCAGCAAACTGGGGTAGTTTGCAGTCTGCGTAGCTCCGCAAAAGCCTCCTGTTGCTCGGCGGCCCACACGAACTGTGTATCATCCCGCGTGAGGCGGGTGATGTGTGCGGCTATCTTGGAAAAGTCGGCGATGAAGCGGCGGTAGTGCGCACACAAACCCAGGAAACGTTTTAAACTCCTCTTCGTGGCAGGAACGAGAAATCTGGCGACAACGGCAGTTTTCTCGGGGTCTGGCCTCACGCCTGCGGTACTGATAAGATGACCGAGACACTTCAACTCTTTGTAGCCAAAGTGGCACTTCTCGAGCTTGAGCGTCAAGTCAGCTGACCGGAGGGTATCTAGTACTGCTCGAAGGCGTTCGAGGTGTTCTCCAAAGGTTTCAGAGAACACGACAACGTCATCGAGATAAATTAAATAGATTTGCCATATGAGGCCGGCTAGAACGTTGTCCATCATGCGCTGAAAAGTAGCCGGCGCTGAACATAAGCCGAATGGCAGCACTTTAAACTCATACAGTCCATCTGGGGTAACAAAAGCAGTTTTTTCGCGGTCCCGCTCATCGACCTCAATCTGCCAGTACCCGCTCTTCAAGTCAATGGAGGAGAAGTACTGGGCGCGACGAAGCTTGTCGAGCGAATCATCGAACGGGGCAGCGGGTTGACGTCTTTTTTTGTGATGTCGTTCAGCTTTCGATAATCAACACAGAAGCGAAGTGTGCCATCCTTTTCTTCACAAGCACGACAGGGGACGACCACGGACTGTTGGAGGGTTGGATGACACCATCACGAAGCATCTCCTCAACCTGTGTCTGAATCGCTTCACGTTCCGTCGTTGAGATGCGGTACGGCTGCTGGCGTATAGGGCGGGCATCGTCGGGAGTAATTATACGGTGCTTCACAAGAGGCGTCTGCCAAATTTTCGATGACGTCGCGAAACAAGCACTGTATTTTAGAAGGAGAGAACGCAGGTCGTGCTGCTGTGTTTCCAAGAGATCTGTACTAATATCTAGACGATCAAGGGATGGGTGCACATTTTCAACTTCTCCGAACGTAAAACATTCAGAAGCGTCCGCTAAGGCATCGGCTAATGCGATTGCGGTAGCGCGGAAAAGATGGCGGGGCTCGTTCGTGAAGTTAGTCACCAGGAGCTCAGACCGGCCGTTACGGAGATAGATGAGACTCCGCGCCGAGGTGCTGCCGTGGGTGAGCAAAAGGGACTGGTTGCCCTCAGCGACCGCCGTTCCGTCACGCAGTTCATCGCAGTTAACAGTCACAAAAACACTGGAACGTGGCGGAATAGAAACGCTCTCGGCAGAAATTGGAAGAGGGGAGTGGCTTTGGCGGTCTGCGGTGTCAGTATGATCAGCTTTCCCGGCCAAAAAGGTCACGGTACGCTTCCGGAGATCGATAATGGCCCCATACTCCCGAAGAAAATCGACACCAAGGATACAGTCGCGGGAGCAGTCAGGTATTACAAGGCAGCTGACAACAAACGTGAAGTTGCGAATTTGGACTCTCGCCGTGCACTGACCGCTCGGAGTTACGACATGCCCACCAGCGGTTCGAATCTGCGTGCCAGACCATGGCGTCATCACTTTTTTTAGAAGCGCCGCTAGCTTCCCGCTTAAAATAAAAAATCAGCCCCAGTGGCTACCAATGAGCTAACCTTATAGCCGTCGAGGACCACGGGTATATCCAGCGAGTCTATCTTCACGTGTACGAACTGTCGTCGGGGCCGTCAAGTCGCGGTCGCTCACAGGTGGCATTGTCGGGGGGTCTTCGTGGCGTCGATTTGAAGCGGCCTCGCCCCCTGAGGTCGCTGTCTTTAGTTTTCCCGGCTCGGACTAGACGACCGTCGCTGCGCCATCCAGGAGGAGCTGGGCTGCGAGGGTGGTCGGCGTGGAGACGGAGATCATGACTGTCGTCTAGAAGTTGGCGCCATGCGCTGCTGGGATACGTAGTCCTCAATATCCCAGGTCGTTGGCCTAAAGGAGGGCTACGCATGTCGATGGGGAAACCCTTCAGTCCCAGTTGTCGATATGGGCACTGTCAATACAGGTGAGCAGGTTCGCTGCAGTGGAAGCACAGGCGCTACCGATTTGGGGCACGCCACAGGTCTGCCTTCCGCTGGGGTGGTCGGCGGTTGTCGATGTACGGCTCGGGGTGGGCTGTATGCAGTGAGCCTTGGTCGGGTGGCAGTAATTGTGTGGAATCAGTTGGGGGACGTCGCAAGATGTCCGCATACGTTGGCCGACAGGACTCGGTGGAAAAGGATGGCGGGTTAGCAGATGGTACCGAAGGCCGAAATGCTTGTTGGAGCTCTTCTCGGACAATACTAGTGATAGAGCCGACCGTCGGCTGGGGAGCACCGAAAAGCGTCTGGAGCTCTTCACGCAAAATGGAGCGGATGATGTCGCGAAGAAGATCCCGACTGGCCCCGAAGGCCGAATGCGGCTCCGTGAACGAAGCGGCGAGTACCGGCCTGTCGTAGGTCATAGACCGCTGCTGGAGCATCCTTTCCATCGTGATTGCCTCCGAAATAAACTCGCCAACTGTGCTTGGCGGATTGCGCAGGAGCCCAGAGAACAGTTGTTCCTTAACGCCGTGCATGAGATGGCGCACCTTTTTCTCTTCGGGCATGGCCGGGTCAGATCGTCGGAACAGCCTAGTCATGTCCTCCACGTACATGGTTATGGTCTTGTTCCGCATCTGTATACGAGGGCGTAAAGCCCTTTCCGCTCGTTCTCAGCGATCCGGGCTGGTGTAGGTATCCTGGATGCAGCGGCAGAACTCGCGCCACGATGTTAGAGCGCCTTCGCGATTCTCGTACCAAGCACGAGCGCCATCTTCAAGGCTAAAGAAGACGTTCCTGAGCTTTGCGGCGTCGTCCCGCTGAAAAAATGCGGCGACCCGTTCAAACTGGGCGAGCCAGTTTTCGATGTCTTCCGTCTGACAGCCGTGAAAAGCCTTAGGCAGTCGTGGGTTCTGTAGAGTGTAATACGTTGGAGTTTGCATGATAGGTCGAGGGACGGCTGCGGTGGTGAATTCCAACGGCCCGTGTTGAGGTGGTAGGCCTATGTTCCTCCGGCTAGCGCGGTGAACAGGAGTGTCGATTGGCACAGGACCCGAATCCTGGGTATGCGGAGGAATGCGGGACATATACTGGGATCGATACCCTGCGCCGACACCAAGATATGTCACGGACAACAGGGCTAGACGTGACTAAAATGACGGGACGAAGCTATACCAGCAGGCAAAGTTCGGCGCACAGCACGTGGGTCAACTTCAGTGTCCTCTTCTTCCAGGCGCAGCAAGGACATGGGGACACCAGGTGGCAATATTGTCTCCGGAAAAATTAAAATAGGCAGTTGAATTATTTTGTTATTATTGTTTGCGCAATAAAAGCACTCTGTTTATACACAAGATGTCATTCTTGTTGTAGGATCAGGCAGGTAATGCAGAGCCGATAAATATCTCTTAGCTTTGGAGAGAGATCTTTATAAAAAGTTTAATGGTAACTTTGAATAAGAGCGAACATTATCCAAATGATAATTTATGTGACCACATGGCGTAGTGCTTAGCATAGTGTTTGATAATAGCATATAAGCATGTATAGTTGTTTTAGTAACACGTTCAGAAAACAATATTCGTTCTCCTAGTTTATGATCCATCCATGTATATGCAATACCGAAAGGCTATAAGCGCAAGCGAACCTCACCATCTAGCTGCATTCATCAGACTTAAATGAAACTAGAGACAGAATGTCTGGTAACTTAAAGGAGTAGAGACATCAACATTTGGAGTTCTGGTGTTATGATTTTGCTTGGCGATTTGGTACCCAGTGATCATAGAATGTGGAATAAAATGTTTCAACGTGCCACAAAGAAGTAATTACACAGGGATTTATTATGGTCAGTTTCGGTTTCCAACGGCATGACATAGATGACGCGCGCGCTACAAGTTAGTTATCACGTGACCTAAAAAAGTTCTAACGCGGAGGCGTTAACATTCGTCTGCTTTGAAAAACACGTGTGTGACACATCAAATACGCCCGCGCTGAAGATGACATCGCCGTCGTCGTCGTTTCCATCTTAGACGTCCTCGCCGTTATCAAGCGACATTGGTGATTTATGAGATGAACATTTGCCGCCAATGCGGTCCCGCTGGCGATCCCGTCACGCAGCACGCCGCTCGATTGTCCGGGCAACGCTTCTGAGAGTGAGGAAGCAAGCGACTGCGATGTCCGCCGAGGCAACAATTGGTAAGTAAGTGAGGCATTCGTTCCTAATTTCGCGATAGAGTTCCGCGTGGTTTTCGGCCAGCGCCATATGCTAATTAATAAACAAAGCTGCTATTTTTTTTATTTATTTAGGAACATACTGCCAGCCTGAGTGTCAGGCTTTAGGCAGGAGCAGGAATACAATGATTTGCAAAACATACAATTTACGCAATGCATACATAGCGTCAATACACTTAGCCGTAACTACTTATTATAAATACAAGTCAACGTTAGACCAGCAAGCGACGCCACGATGTGAGTACAATACAACAAATGTGTCAATATATTGAGGACAGCGCGTGACTTAATGAAGATACACTTGTGCATTGGACAACATCAGCAGGTAAGGTATTCCACTGGCGAGTCATTCTAGGAAAGAATGATTCTTTAAAATGTTGGTTTTAGAGGAGTATTCTTTAACTTTTTAGGGTGATAGGAACGTGTTGTACATGAGCGAAATGAGTATGCGTCTAAGGCACTCACACGTTTTCGGCCGGCGCCTTTACATTGATGTTACAAAAATGCTGCGAATTACATGAGCGAAATAAGTATACGCCTTATGCACGAGACTTCCTTTTACCGATGCAATAACTGAACACTTATGCTTCTGTTCATTCGCTGATCGTGCGCGCTGTGTGTCAAGCAAGGGCGAAAGTGAACATTGCCGAACATTCTTTTAGGTGCCAGTGCGGCCAGCGTCGCCTGATGAACACAGACCTGGAAAGCCTCTGCTGCCGCGAGGTGCGACATGTGAGTGCCCTGGTTCAAAATTTCAGTTATGCACGGTTTAAAACAACAAGGCATCCGTACACACTACAATGTCAATGCATAATGAAGAAATCTACATGATCCCCAGGAGGTCGAAACATCTTCAGACCTCCTTCATTGCGTACGTCCTAGCCAGAGTCACTTTGGTACCTAACTTCTATATATCAAAGCAAACATTTCTCAAAATTGTATTAGTGTATAAGCGATATTACATCTGTGAGCTAAAACACAGACAGAGGTAATATGACTTACAGCTGCAGCGTAGTGATATATTCCAAAAGCAAAAAAAAATTTTGAAACAGCATTCATATGTTATAAAACCTGTTAAATCATGCTTTCCATTTTCAGCAGCTTCAGATTGGCTGCCTACCGGCAGTTTGTGCCGTAGGCAGGAAATCGGTGAAAATTGAAAATAAAAGTTAGTAAAGTGAACAGTTCATTGCAGGCAGAATTGTAGATGCATACGCTTAGTCGTACACTTAGAGCGAACAGCGCTGCAAACGCGCCACACACATAATGAAATTCATCACAGAGCACTCAACCTAGGCTACCTCCTAGAGAGAAATCTCGAAAATAAGGCACGCAAACATGGTGCCGTAAACCTTGTTTCAACCAACTCCGTTTCGACGCAATGGGCGGACGAAGCAGGAGATGTATGCGCATTGGTATATGCCTGCCGAATATAATAGAAAACAAACGCTCGAGGCGCGATTCGGAGCATAGCCACATGCAGACTAAAAAACTAAAAAAAAAAAACAAGTACAAACCTCAACCTTGCGCTTCCATAAAGAGCAGCGACATACTCTGCACAGTGTATGTATAGTTGGCAGTGCACAGGGATTCAGCAGCGTCCGTGACTGCAAGCCTTACTTGGCCTCTAATGCCGGGCTCCGAATGTAACAGTCGTCCACGAAGTGAAGCGAACACATAAAACAATTTCTGCGGCAGCCAATCAGTCGGTCCGGAGAGCATGGAGTACGAAGTCGGTCCATGCCTACCGCTGATGAGCGTCACAGGGAGAGCGGTGAAGCGCTGTACCACTGGTACTGCCTGCTTGGCCTCCTTGGGTGCTTTTCCAGAAGCCCACTTCACAGTAATGAAGCGTTGCTGATGGACGCGCACACGAAGCAACGAAATCAAACAACGATGTCGACAGTATTGTATAAATCACAACGAGTGAGTTATACAATACTGTCGTACATTTGTAAGAAATGCAAACCCAAAGAATCAATATACCTTGCAATTAAACACAATAGATATTTGCTGCAGAGCATGGGCAAGGTGCGATGAGGTCAATAAGACTTGCAGAAAGCCAATGCAAATTATAAAAGGTATGCGCCTAAAATGTGTGCATAGATTTTGTTTTTGCGATGACTGCCAGAACACGATAGCAGACATAACGTCTTCATGTAATGCTGAAATGTTGTCCATATTTCTATATTACTGAGGACTGCGGTTTTTTTTTTGTTACCTAATATTTTGCATAGAAACAGTAAGCCAGTCATTTTTCTTCACGTTTCCAGGGGGCGAAATGTTGAAAGTTAGGGGTTGAGTAGGGGAATCGATTCTTGTATATTTGGCAAGAATGAACGTCACCACGTTTGAGCATAGCTTCAAGTATGTGTCGACATGGGCCGTAAAAAATCATCGAGCTTACTAACGCTGTTGGAGTTTGCAAGCATTATGTTCACTAAACGAGAACTAATACAATTGTTTAAACACTATTAAATGGCTGTGGCAACAAACACAGTTTTCAGACTCACCTGCTCTGTCTATGCTTCGGGGTTCAAGATTTGGAGAAGCTTCCTGAGAGGATTCAACCTCCTTGGATAGGTCATCCGCAGGAAATGTGTCTGTATAAAGAACGGTTTTAGTTAAATATATTTAGAAGCAGTAGATTTCAAATGGAACAAAAATGTAGTTCAATGTATCCAAACCTTTGAGCAATTGAGCTTTGAACTTCACATTTGGTCTTATGTTAACAAGTGTGAGATCCGCAATCTTATTATATCAGTGCAGAATGTATGTATTACAAGGAAACTGTTTGAGCACATAAGACGCATAGGAGGTTAAGTAGAGAAATATGGGAGAGGCCTTCTCCCTGCAGTTGGTATAATCAGGCTGATGATGATGATGATGATGATAAGACGCATACTTAATTGAACATACGCAAACTAGATCTCAAATATGGCCACGGAAACATGTAATCAAGTTACACTTTTATTCTTTTGCATTCAACGTATGCAGTTTATATGTAAATTTGAAGAAGTGCGTGCAAATAATGTGCAAATCAGGGGGTTAAAATTTATAGGAATATAGAGGTGCTTAGGTGGAATCTATATTATTTCTATTTTTAGAATGCATGATCGCAGAGCACAATTTTTTTGTAATATTGAGGCCAAGTTTAAACCCTACTTTCATTACCACTCAAGAAATTGTGTTTTTTGAATAAAGTCTGCCTTCGGATCAATGCGGAAATAAGCCACAAAAAACAGGCAAGACCAATATTTGAGCAATGGTATGGGACATGATCGAGTGATTTTGTTTTCATGAGTTGGAAAACATTTTTACACCGGTATATCGCTTCTAGTCTCACTGCGCAGAAAAACACCGCTATTAGTTTTAAAAGTAGGCTGTTATGCAAAGAAACTACACATGCGTCACATTAGTCTCTGTTCTTCACCACCTTACCAAATTTGTGAACAATTTTAACGACTGTATTGCTTCTTTACATTATTACTAATGGCGCTTCATGATCACAGTATGGAGCATTGTTGCAATCAGTATATAATAGCGATATTTGCTTTTTTTAAGCAGTATTTAAAATAAAATGTTTGATATTGGCTACGCATTAATGGTCTCACGCCAATGGTTTTGGCCTAATCTTTCACGTTATACTGCATGCGCTGAAAAGCAGAGCAGGAGTCATCACCGCAATATGAATTGAATTCAGGGGACATTTCCATATCTGGGGTTACCCACACACCTTCCGACCTGGCCGTATACTCAACGACGCATTAAACGGAGCTCAATTAACTGTTTATAACACCCCAAACTCCATTACCCGGGAAGGTTACAGGAACCAACAATCCACCATGCCAGACCTCACAGTGGGCCGTGGACTGCGAGAGGTCATCTGGCAAGTTACAGATGAAAAATTGCTCAGCGACCATTACATTATTAACATCACTGTCCCTAGCCGTACCCGTCCGCGTAAACGTAAAATTTCCCACACAAACTGAAATACCTTTCGCACTATACGCGACACCTCTCATACTACTGGCAGTCTTCAGAGCTGGACATAAGCACTCAAACATGCTCAGAAACAAGCTACGCAGGAGAGTTCCACTTCAGCCCCGTCAGATAATCCGGAACCTTACCTTGTACGCATCTGGAAGAGGCGGAAACGACTCTTGCGCACTCTTCGCACTCAGCCCAACAATGCTCGCCTCTCCGACCGAGTCACCGAATTGACGCGACAGGTCAAAGAACACTGCGTTACACTTGAAACCAATCAATGGAACAAACTTGGTAACACCATTAACGGCACACTAAATCAAAAAAGAACCTGGCATTTACTCAGAGAACTACTCGGGCCTCAACTGGCGCCTGTTCCCACTCTCGAGAAGCACTATTCTCAACTAGGCGCGGATGCCTTAACAGCCCAACTCCGCGATCTCTACATTTCTCCTCCCCTACCCAGCCTTTATACTCCGTACACTGGTGCTTCAAATGTATAACTTGATCAGCCGTTTACCCTCTGGGATCTCGACTGGGTGCTAGAACAGCTAAAGCGGAAGTCAGTCCCAGGTGAAGACCAGATTACATACTCACTCATTCGAAATCTCTCTGAGAAGGACAAAGAACATTTTCTGAGCATTATAAACTTACATTGGGAAGAAAGCACACTCCAAGCATCTTGGAAACAATCACTTATAACCCTACTTCCAAAGCCAGGCAAAAATCCTGCGCTTCAAAAACTCCGCCCAGTTTCTTTAACATCATGCCTGGGAAAAACCATGGAGCGGATGATGCTCACTCGGCTCGAGACTCATCTTGAAATCATAGATTTCTTTCCCCCTCAACAAATTGGCTTCCGAAAAGGTGTGTCTACTCAGGACCTATTTTTTCTCCTCATGCACGATTTTTATGACCCTCCGCCCACTTCCCAGATCCAAGCCATAGTGGCACTTGATGTGCGAAAAGCTTTTGATAACCTTGCCCACGATCCTCTATTAAACATTATTACCTCTACTGGCTTTGGTCCAAAGATGTATGGCTACCTCACAGCATTTCTCCGCGACCGTACGGCCAGGTTCCGTCTCCCCGATTCGATATCTGATCCTTTCCCCCTCACACGTGGTACTCCTCAGGGCGCTATTCTGTTACCCACCCTTTTTAACCTGGCAATGGCTCCCCTATCTCGTACTTTAGCGTCTATCCCAAACCTAAAACACACATTCTATGCAGACGACCATACTCTTTGGTGCACTTCTGGGTCTCCTGGAGCAGTAGAGGAGACCCTACAGCAAGGTATCAATGCAGTCGTTAGTTACCTTGATAAAGTAGGGCTATCTCCCGCACCTGAAAAATCCGAATTGCTGCTGATTGCAAAAACTCGCTATCAACGCCAACATAACCAGCTGATCAATCTCACAATGGCAGGTCACCCCATCCCTCGTGTATCATCCTGCCGGATCCTCGGACTTCATATCCATTAGTCAACCAATCAGGCCAATATATCTACAACCGTTAAAGTTTGCAATCAGCTTACGCATCTAGTTCGCCGCATAGTCAATAAGCACGCCGGGCTACGCGAGGGTCAAGTCAGGCAGCTTGTCCACGCATTAGCACTTAGAAAAATTTTATATACGATTCCTTACCTTACACTAACTTGTCGCCAAAGACATCAGATTGAGGTTGCGCTTCACATATTGTACAAGGCCGCCCTTAACGTCCCTGTACATACGTCCACGGAGTGCCTATACTCTACGGGGCTGTTCTTGCCCCTGGGAGACCTCATACAACAACATCGCGACCGGCAAATGGCACGTCTTTCTAGCACCAAACAAGGACATTGGATACTACAGCAGGTTGTACTGAAACCTATAGACCTCCCTATAATTACCCTTCCTTCTTCGCTCCCGGATAACCTCAGAATAATCGCCATTCCAAAAAACGTTGCACCCGACACTAACACAGGCAGACGTTCCGCTCGCGTTTCCAACCATGTTCACCCAACAGATTCCACGATCATCTACACAGATGCATCACGAACTAACGTCGGAGCGGCTGCTTACTCAATTCAGAGCTGTAGCGATGTAGAGACGCATACCCTCGGTCCTTACATAGATCCTCCTCCTACAGCGACTCTCGAGACCCTACCAATTGTTACCAGAATTCAAGACCTCGCACAAGCACCCCCTAACCCTTCAGGATATACCATATACACTGATTCAATACAAGCTATACGCGCCATTCACACGGGTCGCATTCCTGAAGAACTACACGATGATCTACACAGAGCTCTTACCAAACTACGTCCCCACACTGTAACACTGAGGTGGATTCCTGGTCACGCTGGAATCCCAGGCAATGAGGTAGTGCAGCGCCTCGCCCGCGAACTTCAACACCGGGCGCCTGGGATTCCCTGGCCTTATCCACCAACGTGGGACACATACTCTTCACTACAAAAAAGAAATCAGCGTTCACTACGACAACATTAGAGAAACTCTCCGTGCACTTACTCTTCCTGATAAATCTCTCACTACCACGCAAATCCGCATTCTTAGACGCATACAACTAAATACACTGCTTACTCCTGCCCGATCTTTTCTATACAGAATCGTACATTCCCTTGCATGCCCAAATTGCCCAGAAGACAATGCAAACTTGGAGCATTGCATCTTTTCATGCCCTGTCGCCCTCCAATCTCCTCACTTTCCACACCCTCCTCCCCCAACGTGGCGGGCTTGGTTAGCCTCTGACCAGCTGCAAGATCAGTTGGCCTTGGTGACCCTGGCCCAGGACATTCTTAACGCTTAATGTAATGCGTTAAATAAAGTTGTTTCCTCCTCCTTCTCCTCCTCCTTTCCATATTTGACCCACATATTACATAAATTCTTTTGTATCGATAATACGTAGTGTCAAACTCGCGGGCTTCCCCACAGTAGCATTAAGCGCACGACGTGAAAAGTTCTTCTAGAGTTATGTTACGTGAAGCACCTTCAACTAGCTGCTCGTATTTTATTCCTCACACGAACTCGGAAGGCTAAACAGATCACAATGAGAAATTCGCTGACCACGTTTTATTTTTACTTTAATAGGCTTTTATATTTACTTGGCCAGAAAGGTAACAACACAGATTATTTCTTCATTACGAATATGCCGATTTCTACTTTACATCTGGCCTGCGGGTAAAGTTCGGCAGAGGACATGCTTATATCCTAGTAAGCATAGTCATGAAATAGAAATAATACTCGGTATTTTTATTTCAATCAATGCAAGACAACATAGTGCCGGATCCTTTATTTATAAAATAGTATATACGTCCATTTCAGATTAAACCTAAACCCTATACAGACGATATTAGACTAGCAGTCAATTACTGTTTTGATCTATATATATTTACGCATCATGCTTTTATTGTGTCACACACTGCGTTGATGCTACCAGTCAGAAGCTTTGTCTAAGGAATGTTCAGTCATATTCCAATGAATTCATTACAAACTTACCATTACAAGCCAATTAATGTAATTAGTTGTGGGGAAAATAATAATGTCTTGAAATAGTTTGAAAAGGCGACATACCTCCTTTGCTGTATTCCAGAGCCACAATGAACGTCTTGTGCCCGCTTTGTTTCACTTTCATGGAAACGTTCAGCGTCCTGCACAGTATATTTTCTTACACTTGCAATATTCATACAACAAACCGCAGTTGCCAAATTGTTCGCTATGCGGAATCGTAAACAAGCCGAGGTGGGACAAAGCGGCCCTGCGGTGTCGCATTGGTGAGTTTTGTTTGCGCGGCTCATTTTTCTCTGACGTCGTCCCCTTTAGAGTGAAAAGGATGCGTTAGTAAGCTCCAAAACGCGTTTACAACATAGGCTTAGGTGTAGAGTTTATGATGTTCGGAAGAGATGCTAAACATATTTCTCATTTCGCCACCTTATATTTCAGATCATTTGGTGTGCAATGCAAGACGAGTTTAGTTTCGTAGTTTGTTGTGTCTTGCAGGCGCTACACTTAGTTTAAAAATTCTATGCTGTGACAACATTTGCGAAGCTCTTCGTAAACTTCCTGTTCGGGATAAGTTCCTCACTACCACGCAACTATGAATTCTTCAATAATTACACCGAAATAAAATCCTTACTTCTGCACAACCTTTGTTACCGTATCCACACAACCAATTCCAATGTTGTCCTGAAGCTTATGCTAAATTAGAACACTGCATTTTATCCAACCCTTTTGCAATTCTCTCCCCTAACATTCCACTGATTTACCTCCTCCGCCAATGTGCCCGGTCTGGCTAGCCTCTCATTGATGATCCTGTCTCCTGACATTCTGGACGCTAATCCTGCGTCTCAAATTCAACTTTCCTCCTGCTTCGCCTAAAGAACAGATTAGGCACAGCATATTTTTGAATACACACTACTGCATCGCCTCCTCTGCATTCTTCCAAATGCGAATAAAAGGCTTGGGTGTTAAAGGTGAAACATGCCTGCGTTGAAACTTAGGATAGAGGGATTTTGTAAGCAGCGCTCGGTGAAGCATGTTGAGTCCTGCAGCGAATGGACGAGGTAGCCGGCTTCTCGGCTTTCTAGTGTGCTTGTATACCACCATGTAGTTGAAAACGGGTTTATTCGGTAGATATGTCATCTGTTAGCCCATCAATACATGATGCGGAGGGTAGGGAACTGAACAGAATTTCTCCAAATACGCGAAGCGGAAAAAAAAAAGAATCTTTTTTTTTTTTTTTGTAGTCCCGATATGCGCAAAAAGGTAGATTGGGAGTGTGCAAAATAGAGCATATCTGTATATTTTAGACTGGATGCTCGCTATAAATAGCACTTCGCAGTGCGGAGCGTAGTGTAGAAGCAAAGTAACTTACACAAGGTAGAGTAAAAACGTAGGTTGTTTTGAATGGGAGTTTTACTTAGTGCCCCATTTTATCAGCGGACGTCGCGTCACCAACGAGCATTCTGCGCCTCTAAATAGCTCACTTTTCCTTTTTTTCGTGGAAAACGCATGATTTAGTTTGAGCTGCAGGCTTTCTTAAATTCATTTTTTATTTTTTAAAAGCGTTTTATGATTCTGTCCTAGACAAAATTCAAAACCCCTGTGACACCATGCGCTCAACTACCAAAAGTAAAAGGCTATTGAGCGTGCTTTAGTGGCATTTCTGAGCAATCAGAAACGTTTGCATGCTACAAACTTTTGCCGAAACTTAGAGCTTGCTTTTTATACAATGCATCTTAATTTTAAATGCTAATTTTCTAGCGATGTTTGTAATGGTTTCTTTAAACAGTAGATATACAAAAGGCCCTTTTAAGCACCCCATACTGCTTACGTCGCCTACTTGATGGCTTGCAAACTGGAATTATGTGTTTAACGAGCGGCTAAATTGAATCTCTTTTCTCTGCCTTAAATGAGCGTTGACGGGGTCGTTCCATGTTTTGCCGTTTTATATTAGTGTTAATAATAAAGAAGGCTGTGCTTCCACTCGCAAAGTTTTAGTGCTTAGTGTGCGGTGCATGTTACAGAAAAATGCGATAGACATCAGAATCCGAAAACACCTCCCACCTAGAGAGACCGCTATTTTGAATTACTCGGGTGACGTCAAAAAGAATCGACGGCGGAGTTTCGTCTGCAATGTAGCCTGCAATATCCAAGAACATGTCTGTTTTTATTTCGTTGACAATTTACACAGTGGTCGTCCGCCATGCAGAACTACTTGATGGACACGTTACTGTACAAAAAAAAAAACTTTTATAGTAAGGTATGTTTTCTTTGGCATAGTTAAGCAGGGACACAGTCCGTGGGCTGTGCGGCTAGCTTCCTTAGCTATTGACGCATTCGTCAGTCGCATTACACCAGTGAAGACGCCAGGACACGAACAGTCACCTGTAGTCGCTGTGAGGTTTTCGGCCCTTTGATGCCAACGAAACCGATCAGCGGACGGTCGCCTGATCTGTTTTGGCCATATTGGCGGCCGAGCGAGAACTTGAGGACCGAAGAGTTAACCGCATGAACAGCTGCGCTTGTCTGTAGCTTAACCTTGTTGGAAAAAGGACAATAAGAAGCTACACTTTATATGTTCCCACGTCTCATAAGCAATAACCTTGGCCAGAAGTACCAGTCGGCGCCGAACAGCAGGCTCGTTTCGCGAAGAGTAGGTCTAGCAGGCTGAGGGTCTGGAATTTTGTCGACAGCGGAGTGCGCATTCACAAGATGCAGCTATTTCATGAGTGTAATTCTGGCTATAGTGACTCCAAATCGATGACTTCTTGAATCACAAAGCACTTGACACCGAGATGGAAGTGTCGAAAGGACCTTGTATATCGCGCAGTACTGAGGGCAGCCGGCAGCTGTCTGCGCTGCTTGAGGATACCCTGCGCAGGTAGGAGACGTTGCATCTTCGGCGCTTCTTGTAGCACTTTTGTAGTTTATAAATAAAAACTACAAAAGAGCACTGTGAAATCTGCACTGAAGTAATGCGAAAGTACAGATGCTGCTGTTGGTTGCTTCTGGTTACTTAATTCACTTCTTGTTTACCCATTTTAGTATTTGGCACTTTCAAATTGCCTGCCAATTCCTTCCTATGTCATTTTTCGGCTCTGATTCCGGTTGCGTGATGTCACATCCTTAACGTCATCCTAATTCACTGACCTAATAAACTATTTTAGGATTGTGCACCAATATTGACCTTTCTATGCCTTTTTTGGCTCGACTTGAGGTCTCGTGACGCCACATCCTTGATGTCAGTTTATTTCACTGATTTATTTACCTATTTTAGTATTTGATACATTCGATCGAATGTGGCGCCAAGCTATCGGCTAATGAGACAATTTCCACCGTTACTTTTATATTTTGTGCCTCCAAATATTTGTCTAAATATCTTATTGGCCTAATTCTTTTTTCGGATTCGGACATAACATTACGTCACCCTCTACTGCCTGACACCATCTCATTAACCTCTATAACTTCTCAATTACTCACAACTGCTGCCGAAATGATTTTGCGTGTTCTGCCTCTGAAAAAATACCTAATTAACTAAGTGGCAGCTGGTGTCGAATGAGGAGAATATTTTGAGTATTCCTAGCTCAGCCTGCATTTAATGTCGTGCGAACGATCTTCATATATCCAGTTATATACAAAAACTATGTAAATAAACACGTGGTAATCGGCAAAGCAGCGCGTTCCTGGGAGATTTTAAAGCTCACACACTAAATGCTAAATTGTGCATGCTAACATGCAAGCGCTCGCGAGTCGTTTGCTGGACAAGCGCGAAAAAACGCAAGGTTGGGCTCGGGACTCGATCGCAGTCGTGCACATAGGGCTGTGCGGGAGGCGAGACAGGGGCATCAGAAGTGAATGGGACTGGGACGGCGGCGACTGCGAGGCACTTGTTCGGTGCTGGCAGTGCAGGGCATGCGAATCGCGTTGCGTTTTGCGATGGTGGGCTTAAGCGGCGGCTGAAGCGGATGCTTTCTTTCGCTGACACTGGCCAGGCTAAGCATAGTGTTGCAAAAAGGCTTTACCAGCCTAAAATAATGACGTTTGACTAGCGCGTGCATATAACAGCAACTCAGGATGTACCGCTTCGTCTCCTCGAATGTGACAAGGTGTGTTTTCGCGTCAATGTATGCTTGTCTAGGTTTTGCTCTCAGCACTTGGATCAAAAGGGCGACGGGCAATAGCTCAGCAGTCAATAGCACAACACTAACCACTCCCCCCTTTCACGACCAGCACAGCGGAAGGAAACATTGACAAGTCGCTTCTTTAATGCGGTAGCGGATGTTGCTAAATCAAGCTAGCTCTACTAACATAACATAATATGTTTTTGATTGTGTTTAAATAATCGCAGCATAAGGCCATCAATTTTGACCTCCTCAACAATCTCTAGAAGGAAGCCCAAAACAAACTCCTGTTCGCACAGAATCACTAGTGTCGCATATTACTAGTTCTAAAAAAAGTAAACATGCAAATAATATCATTCTGCTGAAGAAGGAAAACTGTCAGCCACCACTGACCACAGCCTGCATGGAAGAGTGCTGTCCACATCGCGAATAGCAGGCGAAATGAGGATAATATGCCGTCATGATTTCAGTGGTCAATGGTACCCGGAGCAGCAAGCTGCGTTTGAAGTAATGAAAAATTAATTACTGCACCAAATGAGCTCACATTTTCTGGAATTTGAAATTCACATTGTGTGGGGGGAAATGCATTAATCAGTTTACGCTCGGATGTTAGCTGCGAGTTCCCCTTTACACATCATTGCTTTCTGGCCGACATAGGAGGTAGCCTGGACCAGCCGAAAGTGACTCACAGTATGAGTGACCATAATTGACCAATACTGAGTGAAAAAAATCAGGCCAACACTAAAATGAAGTGTAAAAAATTCCGCACGAGACAGGGCACTAAACTAAATTTGCTTTAGGCAACAACGCCAACGTTTACGACATGTTTTCAAGGAATGGTAATCTGAACGCAACCGCATTAAATAGCAGGCCAGAGATAGCAGTAACCATCGGTACTGCTTAGGTACCGGAAGTTTAGGTACCGGAAGAGAATAATTAGCTCCCCTTTGTAACGCATTTGAGCAGACGTGTTACGAGTACGAAGAACATACACGTTCGCTTATTACATTATCATAATTTAGGCGAGTGATTGACATAACTACGTGATGAGAATCTTCTCTCACGCTTCCTGCAGATAACACTTCCCTTCGATAACTTCTTGATTTTAAAAATCTTGTCCTGCAAATTTGTCTTACCTTAACATTCTACCCAAACCATGTTGCTGCTTTAATTGAAATGCATTTTTTCAGACAACTGCTGAGCAAGAAGAATTTCAATTATTCACCCTTGACTACCCTGGCAGCACAAAGTGGGCTATGAAGGGGGGCCCCTTGTGGTTCCGATGTAGGCATTGCAGGAAAGCCCCGGTGGGCTCAATGTGGGTGCTGCAAGAAGGGCCGACGTAGGCCTGAAGGGGGCTGTCGACAAAGCCCCGATGGGCCCCACTAGGGACCGATGCAGGCAGCCCTTGAGGGGCTGCCCACATTTTTCCCGCATTCCCAAAAGGGCACATCCCGCCAACTGCACCCAATGGTCCTGTTTTGGACAGATTCGGGCAGCCGCTATGGATGAACAATTATTTTTTTTATTTCGGTTAGCCCCTCAGATAATGACATAGGACCGATGCGGGCTCTATAGTGCAAGCCGCACTTGGGCTTGCCCCCATTATTCTCATAAGTGTCCGACGCAGGAAATCGATGGGAAGCCCTTGTCCAAGTTTTCCCAATCATTATTTATGCACATATTTAAGTAATTATTTTATGCATGTCTGCCCTTTCTAAACAGCCACCATAATAAATTTTACAATAATTCTTAACATGAATCTAGCCTAAATGATTTCGTGCACATCTTGTTATTTCTATGGAGATGTGTGTTCTGAACAGTAATTTTGTGCTGAGTGTGTCGTGTTAGCCCAGGCAGAGGGGGGGGGGGCGCAGCCGCACCCACGCCGGAACGCTGCCCGAGAAAGCAGTCCAGACACCGCGCTGCCAAGCGACGATAATGACCCCCAGTTTATTCTCGCACTCCGCTTTTATACACTTGCGCCGAAGATCCACTATCGCAGTCGCAGCTGCCAGCCAAGCCGAAACAGATGATAACAGCACATCCCCCTTTTCAAGCACTATTAACTTTGCATGCATACACTTCAAAATAACATTGGAACACACCCAAGAAAACAAGACAGAACACAGTCATTCCAAGCATCAGTCGTCCACGCCCAGCCTTATGGGTTTGCGAACAACTCTGCCAAATCTGGTCATAGTTACAATCCTAGCTTGAGAATTGCCACCGTCAGTCTACGTCTGAGTTAGAGGCACCAAAGCTTCCGGAGCTTCTTCAAATTAGTTGTCTACTCCAGTTACCAATCCGGCCCTGCTGGGCTGTTCCTGACTATCCGGAAATTCGTAGTTCCCGCTATCTACCCGGTCTTTTGGGAGACGGTTAAGCATTCTCCTGTTTCGACGGACTTCAACCCTGTTTTCCGTTTGAACACGGTATGAACGCGGCTGTGGTGCTGCTCCGAGCACTGCACCTTTGGTACGGGGATCAGTCACCCACACCTCATTCTATTCTTCCAGCTTTGGGAGATTTTTATACCGGTGACGTCGGTCGAAGTGGCGGTTTTGCTCCTTTCTCACTTTACGGTCCTTGGCTGCCGCTTCTTGCAGACAGCATTGTCCCGGATTGCGGTGCGAAGGCAGCATTGGGACTCTCGTCCTAAGCCTTCTACCCATCAGTATCTCCGCTGGGCTGACGTTCAAAACACCAGGCGTGGCCCTATAAGCCAGCAAGGCTAAGTAAGGGTCGTTCGATTTTAGAATGAGATTCTCAACCGTCTTTACCATACGTTCGACTTCCCCGTTTCCCTGGGGGTGCCTCGGACTCGAGGTAACATGACGGAAGCCATACAGTTTTGCAAATTTCTCGAACTCGGCAATGACAAATTGGGGACCATATTCGGTCGCCACACACTCGGGAATGCCATGTCTCGCAAAAATGCTTTTCATTCGGCTTATCACGGTAGCAGACTTTGTTGATGGAAGAATGGCGATCTCTCGGTATCGCGAAAGATAGTCTACTACGACAAGATATTGCCGTCCCTGAATTTGAAACAGATCGACCCCTACTTTCTCCCAAGGAAAAAGAGAGCGTTGGCGATGCAATCATCGGTTCGATCTGTTCCGGCGCATGCATCGCGCAAACGCTGCACTGTTTCACGAATGACGCTATCTCAGTACTAAGTCCCGGCCACCAGACAGAACCTTTAGCCACACTGCGGCATCGCGAGATACCTTGGTGACCGTCATGCAGTTTGCTTAGCGCTTCCTTGCGAAGGGTCTGAGGAATGATAAGCCTCATACCTTTGAGCAAAAACCCGTTCACCAATGTAATGCATGCACGTTCCTGCCAGTATGGCAGAAGATAACAGGGAACATTTTGTTTCCTGGGCCACCTTTTTTTGCACACTGTGCGCAAGCTTCGACACACTTCGTCTTTTGCTTGACCTTCTTTTACTCTTTTCAAGAAATCGTCGCCTGTTTCTAAACCCAGTAAACAAGCTTTCGAGTAAGCGGTTACCTCTGAGACAGTTAAACAGCTTTCCACTTTCGTACGAGCTAACGGCGAACGTGAAAGAGTATCAGCAGTGGTTAGCGATTTGCCTGGTACATATAATACAGAAAAACTGTATCGCATCAGGCGCAGAAGAAAACGTTGAATTCTTGGCGGCATAGCGTCGATTGCCATGTGATCCAACAGCGACACCAAGGGCTTGCGGTCAGTTTCAAAAACAACTTCTAGACCACGCATATACTCATAAAACCTTTCCGCTGGCCACGTCAACGCCAGCGCTTCCTTTTCGATCTGGGAGTACCGTTGCTCGGTTTTGGTGAGCGAACGAGAAGCGAATGCAACTGGTTTACGTTGCCCGTCTTTTTGCTTTTGAAGCAAAACTGCTCCCAGACCGAAAGACGATGCGTCAGCTGAAAGAGTGGTTTGTAGCGAAGCGTCGTACAAAGCCATGCATTGCGGTGAACAAATGAGCTCTTTGAGTTCTTGGAACGCTTTTTCCTGATTGCTGTCCCAGACCCAGTCCCAATCCTTGTGCAAACGAACACGCATGGGAGCAGTCACTTGGGCTAAATGTGGCAGGAAGCGGCCCAAATGATTCGCCATGCCCAAAATGCTTCTAAGCTCAGTAACGTTTCTGGGTGCTCTAAAATCTTTTATAGCACTGACTTTCGCTGGATCAGGATGAATACCTTCTTCATTCAGAATGTGACTCAAAAAACGCACTTGCCTAACCCCGAATAAGCATTTGTCTTTGTTTAATGTCTCATTTGCCCTTGCTAGGCGTGTGATCACGTTACTTAAACGCTCATCGTGTTGAGCTTTGCTTTCGCCAAACACTAGGACATCGTCCATGAGATTAACGAACCCCGGCAGGCCACCTAGTATCTCAGACATTCTCTTTTGTAAGTACTCCGGAGCGGAGGTAATTCCAAAGGGTAGTCGCATGAAACAGTATCTACCGAAGGGTGTTAAGAACGTGGTTAGCTCTTCCGAGTCTTTACTGAGTCGCACCTGGTGGAAGCCTGAGTTGGCATCGAGCTTTGAAAACCATTTCGCTCCCGACAGTGACCCTAGAGCTTGATACACAGTGGGTAACGTAAATCGCTCTCGAACTACGCATTTGTTCAATTTAGTGAGGTCTGCGCAAACTCTCAGGTCTCCTGAGGGCTTCACTACCGGAACTATTCCGGCGCACCATTCGGTGGGCCAATCCACTTTTCTGATTATGCCTAAACGCTCCATTTTATCTATTTCGCGCTTCAGGGACTCCCTCGGGGGAATTGGTACCCTGCGTGGAGCGCTTATGGCATGCGGGATAGCGCCAGCTTGTAGCGTGATGGTGTACTGCCCTGGCATCGTACCTAGACCGCGGAACATTTCTGGAAAACGCGTCTCGTACTGCAAGTTTCCCGACTCGACCACGTCTGCAAATTTCACGATACCTAAGACCTCAAGTGCAGGTAATCCTAGAAGGACGTCGCGTAACGGACTGACAACGTAGCATTTTGATACACTGTTTTCTCTTTCCATGCGATCTATGCTACGAATTTGCCTACTACGTTAAGCTTACTGCCTCCTGCACCTTGCAAGATTTCATCGGTTTTTACCAGTCGGGACGGTAATCCCGGAAACGTTGATGGTAATACTGAAACTTCAGCACCTGAGTCAACCTTTGCAAAAATGGGCACAGAATTTATGCGCACCTGAACAAATCGCGCTTTTCTGCATTCATCTATTGATCCCATGAAAGCCTCTCCAGTTTCCTGGTTGACCGCTGAGACGCGTACCTTTCGTTGAGCGGAAGGCGTTGCTTTCTTCAAGCAGGCCTTTGCGAAATGTCCCTTCTTGCCACAGTGGAGACACTTGGCAGCTCTGACTGGGCACATTTTCCTGGGGTGGGCGTCGCCACTGCAGAAAGGACACCGCACCTCCGGCGTTCGTTGCCCATGCTGCCGCACCTCCGGCGTTCGTTGCCCATACTGCCGCACCTCCGGCGTTCGTTACCCATGCAGACGTCCCTTGTGCCTCTGTTGAACCACCGCGTCCACATTGGGGTCCTGGTCACGAATTTCCGATGACTGATGGCTGTGTTGGCCTCGTAGAGTACTTTGCTGCTGTTGGACGCTTTTCTTTAAGCGAGCCTTCGACAGCGCCGAAGCCAGCGTGAGCTGAGAATCCATTTGCAAAGCTTCCGAGAGCTTTGCGTCGCGGAGCCTGACAACCAGTCTGTCTCGGATCATCCGTTCTTTTAGTTCACCGTAGTCGCAACGTTCCGCCAAGGCGTGTAGCGCAGTGACGAACTGGTCTACCGACTCTCCTGGCATTTGTACGCGTCTGTGAAAGCAGGCGCTTTCGTACACGATGTTGCTCTCTTTTACAAAGTGCCCGTCGAACTTTTTCTTTACGGTTTCACAGTTCTTGGCGTCTTCGTCAGATAGTGAAAACGTCCTGAATATGTCACGAGCTTTCCTCCCCATTGTGTACAACAGCGTTCGTACCTGAGCCTCCTCGGAGCATTCGTTGAGTCCCGTTGCATATCGGAAGTCGTCGAAATGTTCGATCCACGCCGGCCACTCTGACGTGCGGTCAAAGTCCAGCGGTGGCGGTTGCTGCAGTCCATGCAGCCGTATTGAAAGCGTCTTCGACATCGTTGATGGAAGGCGCCTGGCTCAGTGGGAAGATTCTTGACCATCTGATATCATGTCGTAGACGGCCACTTCTAACACCATGTCGTGTTAGCCCGCGCCGGAACTCTGCCCGAGAAAGCAGTCCAGACACTGCGCTCCCAAGCGACGAAAATGACCCCCAGTACCACTGTACCCCAGTTTATTCTCGCACTCCGCTTTTATACACTTGCGCCGCAGATCCACTATCGCAGTCGCAGCTGCCAGCCAAGCCAAGCCAAGCCGAAACAGATAACAGCACAGAGTGTTGCAGGCTATCCACAGCAACCACATTAGGAGCAACAGTTAGCAATCAGTATGTTTTAGTATTTTTAGCGCAATTTCCATGAGCGTTCGAACTAAAGCTACGTAATATTTTTAATCGACTAAACATGGCAACAACGGTCATACAAATCATCTCTAATAGTTATATGGGGCAGCATCTAATACAAATAAAGGTTGGAAAGAATCATTACACAATTGCACGCACGCCTTCTAGTCCCATTGCGGCCGACGTGGGACCTACAGCGGTTTTGTGTGGGCAGCCCCATCAGGACTGGGTGTTGTTTTTGAACCTAAAGCCCACTTTCTGTTGCACGTGCCTTCCAATTCCCCACAAGGGACCGATTTTGGTATCATGCAGGCCTGCCCGCCTTCCTGCCCCATTACAACCTATGTGAGACCTAAAGCGGTTTAGCTAAGGCTGCCTCATTTGGGCTTCACGAGGGCTTGCCCAAATTGGGCTGTCATTAATATTTCACCTGCCCTCAAGTAGCCTACAAGGGGCCGATTGGGGCAGCATGTGGGCATCTAATTTCTTTTGCCCCGCTACGAACGATGTAGGTCCCACAAAGATTTTATGGGGGCGGCCTCATTTGGGATCTATGAGGGCTTTCCCATAAAGAGCCCACATTTAGGTTGGATTGCCCTTAAATATCCGACAAAGGACCCTTGCGGTCTGGATGCAGGAATGTGCTCTGCATTAGCCCGAGCAACGCAGCTATGGGACCCATGCGGAAGGAACAGGGGCAAGCCCAAATGGGGCTTGCCCAAAGTTGCCCCATGAAGGACCGATGCAGGTTTTATGATGGTTGCCCCAGCCCCAATTGCCTACATCGAACCTACTGGGGCCCCACATTCTGTGCTACCTGGGTACTTACACAACAAATGACTTCCGATTAAAATACGACCAGCTTTCGTAATGTATAGTGAAATGCTCTAAAAAAAGCGTCATGTGCTCTGATGCAACTGCATTTTGAAGATGCACAGAGAGTGCAAAGTCATTCAGCTCCCTTCAGTATCGACTCTATGATTAGGATCCCTCTATTCAGTTTCCTTGGCATTGAAGTCGCCCATTAGTACAGTATACTGCGTCTTTACTTTTCGCATTGCCGATTCTACATCTTCATAGAAGCTTTCAACTGCCTGGTGATCATAACTACATGTAGGTGCATAGGCCAGTACAACCTTCAGTTTATACCGCTTATTAAGCCTAATTACGATGCCTGCAACCCTCTCATTATACTAAAGAATTCATCTATATTACCCACTGTATACTTATTGACAAGGAAACCTACTCCTAGTTGTCGCCTCTCTGGTAAACCTCGATAACACAGTACATGCCCATCCATCAGTACAGTATATGCCTCATTCGGCCTCCTAACCTCACTAAGCCCTATGACATCCCATTTCATGCCCTCTAGTTCCTCTAACAGCACTGCTAAACTAGCTTCACTAGCTAAGGTTTTAGCATTAAACGTTGCCAGGGTCAGTTGCCAATGGCGACCTGTCCAGCGGAGCCAGGCATTCTTAGCACCCCCTGCTGCGTCACAGGTCTGACCGACGCCGTGGTCAGTTGTTCCGCAGCCACTGGCGACTGAGGGCCGGGGTTTTATGGAGCTTATCATAGGAGGTAGGGAAATGCGAAGGTAAGGAAAAAGCAGGCAGGAGACAAGGCAGTAGGTGACTATGGCATTGGTTCTAGCAATAGCAGGGGGGAGTTACTAGTTGAGTTTGTAGAGCGCAATAACTTAGGAATCATGAATACCTCCTTCAGCAAACGAAAGAACCGGAAATGGACATGGAAACGTCCTAACGGAGAGACTAAAAATGAAATCGACTTCATAATGTGTTCAACCCCCGCCATTATTCAAGATGTAGAGGTAATCGGGAAAGTGCGATGCAGTGACCACAGGATGGTGAGGTCCCGAATTAGCCTAAATCTGAAGAAGGAACGCAACAGATTAGTAAGAAAGAAACCCATCAACGAATTAGCGGTAAGGGGGAGGATAGAAGAGTTCAGGATCTCGCTACAAAATAGGTATTCAGCTCTAACTGAGGATGGCGACATTACCCTAGAGGCAAGGAACAATAATTTCAGAGATATCATTACTGAATGCGCGGTAGAAGTAGGCGGTAGGATAGTTAGAGAGAATACCGGTAAGCTGTCTAAGGAGATGAAAGATTTCATTAAGAAACCCCAGAGTTCGAAAGCTTCCAATCCAACAGACGAGACCGAATTGGCCGAGATATCAAAGCTAATCAATAAGCGCAAGGTGGCCGATATAAGGAAGTATAACGTGGAGAAAATTGAGCATGCTGTAAAGAACGGGGGAATCCTTAAAGCGGTAAAGAAGAAATTGGGCATAGGCAAAAACCAGATGTATGCCATAAGGGACAAGGCGGGCAACGTCATCACTAATATGGACAGGATAGTCAAAGTAGCTGAGGAGTTCTATACAGATCTCTACAGTAGCCAAAGTAGTCAGGACCGTAATGAGATTGGCGGTAGGGAAAAAGAGTCAGACGTTCTACCAGTGACGAAGGACGAGGTCAAGAAAGCACTAGAAACTATGAAAAGGGGAAATCAGCTGGAGAGGATCAGATAACTACAGATTTGCTGAAGGGCGGGGGGGACATTGTGCTAGAAAAACTGGCCACCCTGTATACGCAATGCCTGGTGTGATCGACAGTACCGGAACCATGGAAGAATGCAAACATTATCCTCATTCACAAGAAAGGGGAGTCTAAGGACCTTAAAAATTACAGAACAGTCACCTTACTGTCTGTTACGTATAAGGTATTTACTAAGGTAATCGCTAATAGAATCAGGAGAACCATAGACTGCAATCAAACAAAGGATCAAGCAGGGTTTCGGAACAGTACTCTACTATGGATCATATCCATACCATCGATCAGGTGATAGAAAAATGCTCGGAATATAACCAGCCCTTATACATAGCATTCATTGATTACGAAAAAAACATTTGACTCAGTTGAAACCTCGGCGGTGATACAGGCATTGCGAAATCAGGGGTAGACGAGCCGTACGTGAAAGTGCTGGAAGGTATATATAGTGGCTGCACTGCAACCATAGTTATGCATAAAGAAAGCAACAAAATTCCCGTGAAGAAAGGTGTTAGGCAAGGAGACACAATCTCCCCAGTAGTAGTCGAAGCTTGTTTTGAGGAAGTATTCAGAGATTTGGAATGGGAGCAGTTAGGGATAAGGGTAGATGGAGAAGACCTCAGTAATCTGTGATTTGCTGATGACATTGCCTTGCTAAGCAACTCGGGGGATGAACTGCAAATAATGATTGATGACCTAGACAGGAAAAGTAGAAAGGTAGGCTTGAAAATCAATATGCAGAAGACTAAGGTAATGTTCAACAGCCTCGGCAAGGAACAGCAGTTTACATTAATTAGCGAAATACTGGCAGTAGTAGGCGAATATGTCTACTTAGGACAGGTAGTAACCGCAGATCCGGACGATGAAAAGGAAATAGCAAGAAGAATAGGGTTGGGATTGAGCGCATTTGGCAAGCAGTCGCAGATTATTACTAGCAGCTTACCGGTATCGCTCAAGAGGAAAGTATACAACAGTTGCATCTTGCCTGTACTCACCTATGGGGCTGAAACGTGGAGGCTAACCAAGAGAGTTCTACTTAAGTTGAGGACAACACAGAGGGCTATGGAACTAAAAATGGTAGGGGTAACATTAAGAGATAGAAAGCGTGCAGAGTGGAGCAGAGAAATAACTCAAGTTACCGATATTCTTGTTTAAATTAAGAAGAAGAAATGGACATGGGCAGGACATGTGGTGCGAAGAGAGGATAACCGCTGGTCGCTGAGGGTAACAAACTGTATTCCAAGGGAAGAAAAGCGTAGCAGGGGGCGGCAGAAAGTTAGGTGGGCGGATGAGATTAAGGAGTTCGCAGGGGTCAAGTGGATGCAGCTAGCACAGAACCGGGTTAAGTGGAGAAATATGGGAGAGGCCTTCGCCCTGCAGTGGGTATAATCAGGCTGCTGCTGCTGCTGCTGCTGCTGCTGCTGCTGATGATGATGATGATGATGATGATTCAGTTTCCCCCTAAGGTACGTTATAATGTAGCCGAAGAAGAGGAAGTGCGAGTGTTCTGTGAAGAAAGAATGCTCTGATGCGGGCGATCCTTTCAGTGTTCGGGGTATCCCCGCCGTCGCGCTGGTTCCTGCTACCGCCCTGCTGACTTGCGGTCGCTGTCATCGTCTCGTTCTTTGGCTAGGACGTGACATTTGGTGGAGGGGCTGGGTGAGAATTTCATGCAGCGTAGCTCTACACATAATTCGAGCCCGGTTTTATGTCCAAGCCGCCGAATTTTCTTAGAGTCTGGTACAGCACCTGAACAAGGCCAAGCACCGGAATTTGGACTCTTGCCCGAGGGGAAGACCACCAGCACTAACCTCGCCATGGCCTTCTAGCCGCAGCAAACCGACAGTGCGGCTGCTGCGCGGGTCATCTACGTGCCGCTGATCCCAAGGACTGTCACCCCATTTCGTTGCGATTACCTGGACGATGTTGAGGATTAGGTTCAACATTACGAGGAGGTTGCATGCCACAACGGCTGGACCCCGATCAGTGCCTTCAGAATATATACTTCTCTCTGGAGGCAACGGCACGGCACTGGTCAAGAAATACGAGGCCTCGTTGACATCTTGGGAGCTCTGCAAGAACAAATTGGTCCGCACGTTTGCGAACCAGCACTGGCAACACCACGCCGATGGTATCCTCCAAGATCGAATTCAGGGCCCTGCCGAAAGTGAGAAGCTTCGTAGAAGTCGTGCAGCGCCTAAGTGCTCGCGTGGACCCACAGGCTACGGTGGCAAAGAATGTGCGCGCCTTGATGCGGAGCGTCCGGAACGAGATCTTTGGCGAATTTGTACGCGATCCGCCAATTACAGTAGCCAGTTTTGCGGCCGAAGCGACTAACATCGAGCGCGCATTGGCCACGCGAACAAGCCACTCTCAGCGACTGGGAACCTACCCCAACATCTCGAGGCTTACCTCGTCTGGACCTAGTGGTGCTGGCCTCACCGACATCCGCGAAATCATTCGCAAAGTCGTGCGGGAAGAGCTGATGAGGTTTTTCCCAGCTCCTGAGCAGCCTTCCCTAGTATCTATCGCTACGGCCATTCGTGAGCAAGTGCGACCGGCGCTCACACCAGAAGCCATCTCTACTGGGCCAATGGTTGGTGCTGCAGAACAACAGCAGGCCGAAAGGTATGCTACCGTTCTCCGTCGGCCTCCGCCCGTACCTCACCAGCACCAACGGGTTACAGATCCTGGGCCTCCACGCCGTGAATTCCTGGCGCAGCAATGCACATACTCGGAGCAGCGGAGACGACGAAAAACCGACATCTGGAGAATTGCGGACAGTCGACCGTTGTGCTTTCACTGTGGTGAACCTACCCACATGTACCGCCGCTGCCTATACCAAGACCTTTGCCTGCGAGGATTCAGCCGGAGCAACCGGCGACCTCGTTTCGGTGAACAAGCCCGGGATATCCAGGAGTATCTTCGACGCACTGCATCCCCGATGCGACCAGAAGACCATCAATATATTCCACGCTCTTCATCGCCGATGCACACTGATGGCCATATATTCCACTTGCACTCGCCACGCCACCCTCCCATGCCTCCTCACAAATCTCGCTGTGAGAGCTTGCCTCCTCTTCCTCATCGGGAAAACTGAGTATGGCAACGCCTGGAGGTGGCGTTGCTGAAATCGGCCGAAAGAAAGAGCGTCTACGTAAGTTAACATCTGACACCACGGGCAACGGCACACGCGGAAACGAAAATGGTTTTGCGGCCTTTACTAATGTAAGCGTTATAATCTATGGTCACGCGGTCACTGCACGCGTTCACACTGGCGCCGATTATTCGGTATTCAGCGGAACGCTACGTCCCCGACTTCGCAAGGGGACCACCCAGTGGGATGGGCCTCCAATACGAACCGCAGGAGGTCACCTCATAATACCTGTTGGACAATGCACCACCTGCGTCGAAATTAACGGTGAGGCGTGCCCCGCCAAATTTTTGATGTTATTGAATGGATCCAAAGACGTTATTCTCGGAACGGACTTTCTCCGTGAATATGGTGCAGTCATCGATTTAGGGCAGAATAAGTTGGCCCTCAAAGCACGTTCTCTATCGCCGAGATTTCGTAGAGCCACCCCAGTTGTGCTTAAAGTTGATGCCGAACATGTGAACTTACCCCGCTCTCGACAATATTTCTACCTGTTGGAGCCGAGACCTTCGCATGTGGCGAATGCCTCATGGAAGGAAATTTACAAATGTTTCTTGGGAAGGGAATTGGTGTTGCGAGAGGGATAGCCAATGTTCAGGAAGGACGTGCAAACATCTTTGTGACAAATGTAAGGAACGAGCCGCAGCCTGTGACGAAAGGGGCAGTTATAGCGTATATAGAAGAGATAAGCGGAGCTCGTGAGACTGTTGTTTTGCCTGAGAGGAATATTTCCCCCGAACAGCACAAGGAAAAGCACTTGCAACTAGACATTGAGAAAAACCTTAAGTCGTCCCAGACAAGCGAACTACTCTAACTTTTGTATTGTTACCGCGGGTGTTTTTCAACGACATTCAGGGCTCGCCAGACGCCCGTCGCGAAACATAGAATTATTTTCGATGAAGCAGCCCACCCGATTCGCCAACCACCGTACCTAGGTTCCCAGAAAAAAAGAGAAGCAATACAGGAACAAGTGCGGGAAATGCTACATGACAATGTCATCCAACCTTCAAACAGTCCGTGGGCCGCACCTCTTGTGCTGGTCAAGAGAAAAGACGGGAAGCTTCGGTTCGTTGTGTACTACAGGCGACTCAGTAAGGTGACAAAGAAGGATTTATATCCACTGCTCCAAATCGATGACACACTCAATCGACTCTGTCACGCCCGCTTTTTTTGTCTATTGATTTGAAAAGTGGATACTGGCGGATCAAAGTGGATGAGGGAGACCGAAAGAAGACCGTGTTTATAGCACCGGATAGCCTTTATGAGTTCAAGGTGATTCCGCTGGCTTATGTACAGTGCCTGCCACATTTCAACGCGTCATGGGCACTGTGCTTGCCGGACTGAAGTGGCAGACATGTCTCATTTATCTGGATGATGTTATCTTTTCAAGCACCTTAGCTGACCATTTTGTGCGCCTCGACGCGGTTCTTCGGCTTTACACAACGCCAGACTCACACTCAAGCCTTCGAAATTCCAAATCGCATATGGTAAGCTGACATTTTTTCTGAATATAGTCACTTACAGAGGCGTGAAACCAGATTCCGAGAGAACAGCGGCCGTAGCATCCTTCCCACCACCATCGGACAAGAAAACTGTCGGAAGCTTTCTTGGTCTCCGCGCTTACTTCACACGTTTCGTTCGCAACTTCGCTCTGGTCGCAGCGCCGCTAATCCACGAAAACGCCTTACGAAAAACAGCGTCGACTTTGTGTGGAATGAAGAGCAAGGGTTAGCATACAGGCAGCTAAAGCAAACCCTTTTGTCGCGCCTATATTAGGCCACTTCGACCAAATGCCGACACTGAACTCCACACGGACGCCAGCAACAAAGGACTATTGGCAGTGCTTGTACAATTCCTGGATGACGCTGAGCGGATTATTACGCACGCAAGCCGAACTCTTTCCAAGGCGGAAGGCAATCACTCGACAACAGAAAAAGAATGCCTCGCCGTCATCTGGGCCAGAACCAAGTTTTGGCCTTATCTGTACGGCCGCCGTTTCGTGTGGTCACCGACCACCATTCGCTCTGCTGGCTGGCCAATCTCAATGATTCCGTGGGCCGGCTTGCAAGGTGGAGCCTTCGGTTGCAGAAGTACGAAGTCACAATGGTGCATAATTCCGGAAGAAAACATCATGATGCTGACTGCTTTGCTCGGGCACCCCTGGAACCATCGCCAGGAGGCGCAGATGATGAAGACAGCTTCCTTGGGGCCTTGAATCCTGACGATTAGCAGATCGGCAACTACCTGATCCACCGCTTCATCAACTGATGGCGCAATCGCAGACGACGAAGATGTGGTACCTCGGGATTTCCTGCGTGTTCTCTCTGCATTCAGGATTCGAAATGGTGTCTTGTACAAGAAAAATGTCGACAGCAGCCAGAGATCATGGCTTCTTGTTGTACCGGAAGACCTGCGCAGTGAGGCCACTGAAGCATGCCACGACAATACTACCGCTAGTCATCTAGGATACAGCCAAACGCTTTCGCGTATTCGAGAGACATATTAATGGCCGAAACGCGCAATTTACGTGCGTCAATATACAAGAACCTGTCGCTAGTGCCAAAGGCAAAAAATACCTCCTACGCCAATGGCGGCTCTTCTCCAGCCAATCGAGCCACCGAGTGCTCCGTTTCATACGATTGAAAGACGAAACTGCAGCAAAGGTAGCTAGTGCTACGAGTAGGTCAGCTCGAGAATGCAACGGCTGATGACTTGAGTTAATGTTCGGGTAGGCGCCAGCTGTCGTTGCTACAGCTTCGTCTTTCTTCCGTGTCACTACTGTTGATCGACGTCTTCTTCAACGTCCAACGACGCAGGGCATATATGTAACATTACCCCCCACGAAAAGCACTGTCCCGCTGCGTATTATGTCGAACTACTGCAGGCGTAGTACAGCTTCATTCAGGCGACATGAACGATCTCGGTACGTGGCATAGCGGACTATTGCGGTGGATGCACAGCGGTTACCTCGCATGTCACGGAAGTGACTGGCCGTAAACCACGGTAGGGTCCTGCGTAGCGTGGCAAAAGCTTCTCACAGAGCCCAACTCTACGAGCGGGAGTCCAGAGCAAGACGAGAGAGTCCGGAGAGTAGTGGACGTCCCGGTGACGAGAATTATGGCGGCGTTTCTGGGACTTTTAGGAGGAAGCTAGCTAGCGGCGAGCCATATCTCGAGCGGCATCAGCTCGAGATATGGCGTCACGAACATAGGAACTGACTTTAACGATGGGAGGCAGTACGCTGTCAAACGGAGGGGAACGAGCCGCAGAAACAGAATCGTAACTACTTCGTATGAAAAATTGAAAAGTATACTCACACGTATTCCATTCTGTACCTGAAAAAGAACAAGAAGATTTTGTTGTTTGCTACAGTGTTTGAAACACAGCAAATTAAAACAACCTAGCCTAAAACTTAACATCATGGATCGAAACCTTGCATCCAATAGTCGGACATGCTTCTCTTCGGAAAGGCAGTTTAATTATTATGGTTTGTCTGATGAAGTTTTCTTTCCACGTTACGATATATTGTTATGGCGTAGTGATGTTCACAGAGTTGATTTGTTTAAATATGTCTGTTAAAGCATATGAGACAAACGATCAGGCAACTAAAACTTTATGATGATGAGCGGAGTAGCAACGTGCAGGTCTAAGAACGAAAAGCTTTAGTGTAGTGATCTATAGGAGTATTAATACTGTTACGTCCAGAAACTAAATGGTACGTAGCGCAACTGCACGCCCAATTTGTTCACTCACACAGAAACTCTTGTTTACGGATCGTCGGATCTGGTCTTTTGTTAGCGCTGCACTTTGGCACAGAGCATTTGGGGGAAATTGTGCCACACCCGTTACCTACCACCCCGATCCCACGAATTTGAAACCTAGAGGCGCCGGACACTAAAGTGACAATAAAAACACGTACTTCCTAAAGTGCATAATTCCGCGGCATCTAGCCATTTGTGCGGACTGCGCTTCGTCCTGTAGTAATGGCGTTTGCGCGGTGATCAATAGTGGAATGTAAAAACTCACATTACGCACTAGAATAGCGCCATATCTCGACGGCGCGTCCTAGTGCTCGTAATTAAGCATCAGATGGCAATACTATCATCTAAACAGTGCAACAGTATGAAAGCAGTTCCAGCTCGTAGGGAGCTGAGCACCCCCTCCCCTATTTTAGCTGAACTTTCTCGTGATCTTCTCCATAGTCTGCCGTTAGGTACACTGTCATTTACTTCGAGCTATAACAAGGTCACTCCTTTCAAAGCAACATTGCGTCCCATGCAGGTGCATATCGAAACAAATCGATACAAGCACAGACGAACATGGAGGTTGTACTTTGCATCACCAGCCACTTAGCTGTACTGCATTGACATGTCGGACACAATGGCGCTTTAAAAGGAGTGACAGTGTTATAGCTAGAAATGGACGAGGCTCTACACTGGCCCAGCGATCGATGGTGCACGTAGCCACTGCGCAGAGAGCGGCAAAACGCATTATGCCCTGTGCCTGCTTGGACCTTTTTTAAAATTTCCTTGAGCGCGTTCTTCCGGAGAAACCCTTAGATCTGAATATGAGAATTTCGTTTTCCTAGGCAGGCACAGAAAAGCGCACTACGAAAGGGAAGCAGCAGTGCAAAAGACGGGTTCTGACTGAGGGCTGCAGACCGCAGTCAGGCATAAAAGACATGTCCGCAGCAGCGCCTGTAGAAAACTTCGGAATCATAGGCTGCTTATTCGCAGAGCGCTCCCCTGCCGAGAATACGTTTCGGTGGAGGCTTTCGACCTTCTATTCACATAGCTATATGTGGCGATACGCCATGATCTATCCACGGGCGGCCATATTAAGAGAGGGTGCCACGGCAGAAGAGTATAAGATCAGCTCTCAATGCCACTTGTAGCCGTAAACTAGGCCTTTGCTTTTACAATTTCAAAGACGTTCTAAGCGTTCCTGGTCATTCTTCACATAGGCGCGCTAGAACATCTTTAAAGTTGGAACCGTGGTCCTAAAATATTCTCGTATTTTTTATATATTAGAGGAGATATCAGCGTGAGCTTTGTCGTTGTGCAATTGAAATTTGTAGACGCTTGTCGCCGCACGCCATTCGAGTGCAGAGCCGAACAGGTTCGCTGTGATGCAGGCGCAGGCAGTCACTCCTCATACATACTTGATGTTTCTTTCTTGACTGGCGCGTCGCCAGTTGCCTCTACTAACCAAATTGGCCGTACAAGTACCTCTAATTTAAAACTTTTTTCCATTCCCTTACCCACCTCAGGCACATATAGCATCTCAGCGGTTCAATTAAGCACTGTAAAAGCCTCAAAGGGGAGGAGGGGCCAGCAGTTTTGATATGAAGTGACAGACGGTGAAGTGGTCAGCATGCACCACCGGGGAGAGATGGTGTCTGTATTGACAGAGAAGGGGCGTTGCGCATGCATGTTAAGCCTACCGCACAAGTTGGATAGAGAAAAGTGAGGCTGGCATTGTTTCAGTATTAATGTGGTAGACGAATCACGTTCATCGCGCATTCCTAGAAAAACTGATATAATTGATTGCTCTCGCTTATTCTCGACACGTTTCACTGAAGTAAGACCCGAAGCTCAGACATTCAAAATGAGTATGCGACCTTATCATCATCTTTTAATCCACTGTGTATGCGAAACGAATACACAAAATGCATAAATTAGCTCCAAGCCTGACATGCTATGGACACAGACTTGGAAGAAGGGTGCATCTTGATTCTGCTCCTATATTAAAATTTTGCCTGAAAAACGACAGCGTGCAGCTTCCGGTAAACGAGCGGAATAATATTAGACAAGAACACCTCAACGTATCCGGTTGGTAGACTAAGACCTATATCAGAAAAATCCAACAAGTCCTGAACGCCGTAGGAGGGGAGAACTGCGGTAATGCTGATATTGAGAACGTGCCTTCTGACAAGCTTCGCGTATACCTCTGGTGCTTTATAGATAAGACAAAGTAATGACTCATGCGCTATTCTTAATTTATGCCAGAATAATAAATAGTTTTAATGAGTAAAGCAACTTAAGTCTTCTAACAATTATATAACTTTGGCCAACGAATCATTGATTACAGCCCTCGATTGCTGAGCTTAATGACACTAGCTTG
>JAJIZL010000458.1:45152-58167 GCA_023969395.1 Amblyomma maculatum | reverse complement strand
CAAGCGATGGTGATGGCGATGCCGCAGCGTTTTCTGTTCTTTGTCTTCTTTACAAGTGGTAATCCGCTCCGATTGATTTTTGTAAAAAATTCGGCTCCACTTTTTTTAGGCAGTTTCGGTGCTGCAGGTTGCGTTTTTCGGCACATGACCATATTACGATGTAAAATTTGTTCTGTGGTTAGAAAATGATGACCTTTTTCACTTATTTAGGAGATTTTTGTAAGGAAACAATGATTTCTTAACTTTGGTATACCCACAGCCGTGCGGTTAGTATATTTTGTATTGTCGAAAAAACAAAATAAGCGCTGGGTATTTTCATCTTATCTTTGACTTTTCTTGAGACTCCTATGCAAAGAGAAGCAACACTATTACCAAAAAAATTGTTGATTGTTCTGAGCTCCGCAATTAGAGCCCAATTCCGAGAAATCATTTTCAAGTTTCTTCACTAAAAACATATATTTATAATAAACCAACAGCAGCCAGTTTCTAAACATTAGTGTCAGAGTATATGCAGTTTATTCAAAGCCAAGAACTCAGCGTAAAAATTTTTGCAAAATATTTGTGCCACTTACAGATCCGGTGCATAAAATTCAATGGTTCTGTTATATGTATCCTTGCTTTCGTCTTCGCCCAAATAATTTGATTTCATACATTTGGCATTATCTCGTAACCATTCAAGGGGTGCTCGGCGCAGATAGATCGTGTTCCTGGTTTTAAGTAGCTGTAATACAGTTAAGCAAATTTGATCACAAGCTTTATTTCCGTCTAGTTGCATCACAATATTAGTAGAATATAAATAGCTTTGCATATATAGTGCCCTGTGTACATCTTATTCATAAAAATAAAAATGTGTACGCTCCGTGGGTAAAAATACATCATGTATTTCTAACGTTAAGAAGCTCAAAGGAGAATAGTTTATGTTGGATGAAGTATGGTAAGATCGTTTGCTTTTACTGGACACACTAGACAAAATTTGATGTATTTACTAAACTATTAAACGAGATAGGGGCTGGTAACAGTCAATGAAATGTTTTTTTTTTTTTTTAATTTACCCAAAATCGCAGATCAGGTACCCTCGTCGTAATGTATTTGCCGAAAAAAATTGTAAACTGCTTACAACATCCCCGTTGTAGTACAAACCATGGTTTTAATGTTTTATTCGGGGTGTCAGTACTACATTACATTGAACGTAAAATGTTTTGCACACGCCTTTCTAGAGGAATGCAGACAGAACGCCAAGTTGATCAGTTGCAGTGTAAAACAAGTGGTCACATTTTAGTTGCAGAGCAGCTGTATATTGTTTTATCCTTTACGAGTATATACGCCCCATTGACAGAAAAGGATATGGCATCTTGTAGTAACCGCTAGTAGTTTCTATAGGAAATAAGCACCTTCGAATGCTCTCGGCGGCTACACAGCGATGGCAGAAGTAGCGCTCACACCTGTCACTCAGCAATAGCTGTTTTTTTTTTGTGGGCTATAGCAGGCAATGTAGCGAACTGAACATGCTTAACTGAAGTGCCAGATATTGTGTAGTCAAGAAAATCTAGTTGTCCGGTTTATTAAACCAGCCTGTGTAAACAAGAAAAAAATATCGCCTATGTAGTTTTCTTAAAATATGTTATTACAATTCATACTTACGCTTTGTTTGCGTTCAACCACCATGATATATTTCGTCTGGCCTAAACCACCGCCAAAAAAGTAAATATTGCTCACAGTAACATCGTACACTTCGTATTCGTTTGTTCCCCAACTACCAAAGATTGGAACAAGTCTGCGTCGCTTACAAGCATTACCGGCACTGATAACTTTGAAACTACGATGAAGATTTTTGTTGTGTAAACTAATGTATCAAATGACTTACTGTGTGTAGTAAGATTGTTTGCTGAGTTACGTTGTATTTTGCGCTTTGTGCTCGTTCTACCCGTGAAACTCGGGACAATATTAGCCTAATATTCTCTCGAAATCATTGATTTTTGTGTTTGCAAATTCTTTGTTGTTTTTCGATCTTTTATTTATGTATTCTTCATCATGTATCCTTGCATCTTTCATATTTATATTATAAATTTTCAGTAGTTTGTATTAGTTTTGCCTCTCCCCGCTATAATGAACTATGCACATTGAAGGTATAATTATTGAATAAATAAAAAGTGCGTTTAAAGGTGGTACGTAATTGGAACGCAATTTCTGCCTGAACAAAACAGGAAAACACAGATGTGTTTGATAGTATTAATGATTGTATGATATGTATTGTGAGCATGTTCATTGATGGGTGTAACCGGCTACACGTCGACACCCATTATAGTCGTATTACTAAAACGAAGCCAAAAACAGGCAGTGGGAAACAAAAAGTCAATATTTTACCAATAGGATGGTTACAGAGGGTGGAGTTGGGCAGCCGCGGGTAGGCCTAGGAAAATCCATAGGGCAGCGCGCATGTGCCATGTGGTCTCTTTCGCGGCTAAGAGAGGGCAGCGGGTACTCACGTTACTGGTGTGAAGCTGTATAACGCAAGCTCATGAGCGTCGCTACCGAAACGGCTGCACAGTGTTCTGCCTTGTTTTCTGTACCAACACGGGGCCGTGCCGAAAGATTAACCGCGGTGCCGCTGTATTGTGCCCAAGTATGAACGTCAGAACTGCTGGACCTGATCGACCTACATATCAGCTCAAGTGGCAACATTCACTCTCGTTCATGTGCGCAAGACCTGAAGTATATGCGTGTGCGACCGCGGTGCTAGAGACGGTGCGAGGACGCCAAAACTTACGATAATGCGCAACTAGGTATTATGCTGGCACGTAACACAGCATTGTTCACGTCGCCGATAGGCAATACCAGGTCGATACACTTCCTAATGCTAATCATGTGCATATTGTAAGGACGGGATTGGTGGACCAGGCTAATTGCAGACTGAAGCCCCGGTCGCACACAGAAGCGATTCACACTGAGCGATGTTGATGGGTCTCTTCAAGAGGGAAGGATGAAGATGAAGCAGCACGTGCAGCCGTGTAAAAGATGAAGTGCCGTACAGCGCTCAAAACATCTTTGTAATCTTGGATATCGAAAGCCCCGAATCGTTTGTTCACAGCACTGGCTACTTTCACGACGACGGCACGTCGAGTTTTGTATTGTCTGCAGCCGGACCATCACTCGTGGATTCGATGGCGTCGCATATAGAAAACTGCCCTTAATTCTTCTATCCGCGGATTCACTTCAAGAACCCCTTTTATTTTCTGTTTCTGCATGTCGATAGCGTCGGAGACTTGATCGCACTCGACGACAACGGCGCCGGTAATACAGTACGGTTTCAATGTCACGCTGTGGTTTCAAAACCCTTGGACTGTGTCCCAACTTCAAGGAGGGGGAGGAATTGTTATTTCTGTGGATGCAGTAGATCTCAACATTGGAACTAAGGCGGGCAACGAGTGCTTAACGGCCGCGTCATTGTTTCTGGACTAACCCACTAACAGGCTTTTCTATGCGAACTACGTCTGCCGGGATAAATGTCTTTTGCCAATTTCCACGGACGGGTGCAGCTTCGTCAGTTTCAAACAGCCCCCGGCCTTCCAACGTTCGACCTCTCCAAAGATGAGGCTGTTACCCTACTAGACCGGCACAGTGCCATTTCACGGACAATAGTACTACGCTTCCCGGAATAGAATTACTGCACCACGTATGGGTCGAGAATAATTCTCTCCTCGAAATATTCGACATTAGGCACATGGCAAGAACTATTACTGTTGCAGAGGTGCGCGTTATGCTGGCTTCGTGCGTTCAGCCATTTAGGTGCACCCTATGTTCTTGTACAAACAAAATGACACACTGAATTTTTTGTCGAACACAGTATGCCCAATATTCACACCATCCCTGATTCTGACCACCTTCCCGCTGTCTTTGGTGCAACTGACACCGTCCGACATGCGTTACTTTGACATTAATGACACTTCGCTTGTTCGCAAGTGTTTGGGCCTTTTATTATGCCGCCGTGTATCGTTTGTGTACGCTGTACTCAGGACAGAAAATTTTGTTCTGGTGAGCGAATGATGTCCACGGCAGACGAATTAAAGGTGGTCGCCTTCCTACAGTTCAAGATTTGCAGTGTGGTTACACCTGAACGTATATAATTATGAGTTATAAAAGCCTAGCTTCCGATTTAACAGTTTCCCTCGTTTGTACCATTAGGTGAAATCAGTCATGATATGTTTTTCATATTATGTGCTTGCAGACTTCACTTAATGGTCCAGAGATATTAAAGATTAAGGATCCAGAGATATTCAGCGAGGTGTCTGCAAAAATATGGCACAGAAAGAATTTACCCGGCGCGCTACGCAAGACAAGGCCAGCAACCAGAGATCCAGACAGATGCATTATAGCATCTCAACCAGATAGATGCATTATAGCGTCCTCAACCGCCCCATTATAGGGGCGATTGTGGACGCCGTTACATTTCAGTTAACGTAAAACTTCACAGTCGAAATTCATGACAAGTAAATTCGGCTGAACACTTAAGGTCTCCACTTGGCCGTCTTACCCGAACATTGTTCGGCCTCCGTCTTCGTTGTCCTTGTTTTTCGTCCATAAATAAAAACATCCCGCGCTAAATATGGATATGTCACATATTTCTGTCACGTCATGCGAAGACAACTCCTGACATCACAGATTGCACGGGGCGCTTCGAAACTAAAGTCTCACTCAGTCGTCACGTAGGCGCCTATGGGACTTTCTCTACCAGGATCCTTATACCATGCGCCACCCACTCGCTCGATGCAAGTCCTATTCAGTGTGACATTGCGTATTGAGCATATTGCCAAGGGTACGGTTGAATTTCTCAGTTAGGCTTTGAGTCTAGGCAAGTCGGAGATATTTGAATGATCTATGTTGCACTCGATGTGCTGGGCTTGCATATCAGACATGGAAACGCATCCTCTCGCACTTAGTATTTTACCATGTGCGCCTTTGCAAAGAACGAAATTTTGAAAAATGAAGAAGGCTTCATATGATACCATTTTAGATGAAATTGGGGCGATTTTGTATACCTCGTCAGGTTATAAAACGCGGCGATAGTCCATCTGTTGCCGGTTGCTGTGTATGAAAGCGGTCTGCATAATACAATGTCGACGCATTCGAAAGGGCGTGGTGTGAAGGGCAGCGGATGCAACTCTCCAGCAGAACGCCGAGCATATGGGTTGCGACGTTGAGAGTAAGGCATGTGCGAATGCACTTGAGGGCCATGGTGTACATGTCCGGGCAGTAGTAACACATCCAGAGACGTGTATGTTTTTAAGATCGCCGCGTCACCGGTGTAAGGGTCAGCATAAAAGCATAATCAGATTTGCAGGGCAGGCGTCGGTAAATAAAGACCAACGCTAGGGATCATCTGCGGTGTGTTTGCAGTGATAAACGATGTAATCAGAAATGACGAAATCTGACTTACGGTGGAGAAGTGCATGTGATCGAGAAGCAGCTGATGGATTGCAGAGGAAATCAAAAAGCGAAGAGATCCAGCGATATTTCTGCAGTGCAGATGACACGTGACTGATGTCAAGCGATAACGCCCAATCGTCAAAGGTGAAAAGAGTGGTGACGTCAAATGCAAATTGGATACTGGTATATCTTCTGGCGATTAGGAGTGGCAATTAAACCCTAGATGTTTTGCATATTGTGAACTGAATCAACTGCAACAGAAAACAGCCTTATAATGTGTGAAACATAATCGTATGACAAAAATATCTAGGAGGAAAAAATAGTAATTTTTATTCAGATTGCCGTGTTCAGTATATATCATACATATTGTATCAAAGCAAAAGAGACGTGCCACTTATTGAAGATTCTTATATATCAAAATCTCTCTCAGTGCTTTATATGAATTACATCAAATATGTGACTGATGCTGTGGTAGCACAGCAGACCTAAGCAAAGACATCGAAGGGAACAATGAGACCACTGTACCAGTCCGCCTTGGTGGTGCAGTGGCTAGGGAGCTTGAAATGAAAAAACATCAGGTGGCCAAAATTTCCGGAGTTCTCCACTACGGCATCTCTCATAGCCTGAGTCAATTTAAGACGTTAACCCCCCCCCCCCCTCCCCCCAAATCATAGCAAACCATCTCGTAAAGTAGATGTCGCCATTCCTTCTCTTAAGCAGATTTAACCGCAGTCCAGCATTTTTGAAGTACTGAGGGATGCGCATTCTTATGCAAAATATTAAACGTCCTTGATTGGTGGGATCTTGAGGAAAGCAAATAACGTCTCACGTTTTCAATAGGCACTTCCACTTAAAATAAAAAATATAATATTTGAATCATACATTGCGCCGCTTTAAAATGTCTATCATATTTCAGCCTCCACTTTGGCAACAGGTGCACGCTAAGTTAAAGACAAAATAGTATGCCGCCTGCCAGAAAGCTGAAAGAAGAGCAGTTGCATTACATTTTCTAAACGAAGTCACGTACGCACTTTCACCAACACGTTTTGTTGAGAAAGCAACACTACGACAGCCAAAGTGAGACTTCGGGTCTCCACAGCTACGTCATGAAGAGGCGTAGCTACGAGAAGAAGGCGAAAAAACAGCCGCAGACGAAGAACCCGAAAACGAAGAACACAAAGAAGGCGAAGAAGAAGGCGAAGAAGGCGGCGAAGGAGATAAAGAAGAAGAAGAAGAGAAGAATAACCCTCGGTCAACCGCAGCTAATGCGTTTGCTCCACTTTCGGTTTAGCAGCGCTGAACCCTTCTCATTTTTTTTTTTTTCAAAAAAGCGTAGGGCGAAACCAACAGATTTTCGACCAATGGAGCTTGTGTACTACCGCCTAAATTCCACGATTGAGTAGAATTGATGCCAACGCTAATATTTCTCATAAAACGTGAAGTCGGAATCGAGAAGCTACTGCTGAAAGCGATAGCCCCATATTGTGTACTGCCACTACTTCGGGCTATGTATTGGTGCATTGTATGTAGTCGCCTCTAATGTTTAAGCACAAAGAAATATTTTGAGCTCAGTTTGCTAAATTAATGATTCAAATCCTTACTCGGATAAAAGCTATTAAGGTTCTACGCTTTATCAATTTTTTCATTTAGTGTAGATGGTGAATTTGGTCCTGTGGCCGCGAACACGTATTTCAAACGAAGGCCCCATTAGCTGCATGCTTTGGGGCTTTCATTCTGTGTTCAAGGAGGACGCTGAAAATCACATTTGAACATGCTGAAATGCAAGGCGTCTGTGCGCTTTATTATGCTGCTACATAAAACGGATTCTGAATTTTATAATTTGCAAGTAAATGTTTCTTGTAGCCGCCCTTAAAGGCATTCGGTGGTTTTAGATGGAAACTGCGTTTAAGATATCATATCGGGGTCCGTATTCCGAGTTTGCATTGTTATCGTAAGTGTCGCATATCCCGACCTCGAGTCATCTGATTGGTGGAAACGCTAGAACATGACGTTGCCACCTGTTCCAGTTCCGCAGTGCCAACACCCAGTTCCGGCGTTTCTACCAATCAGATGACTCGAGGTCGCGTGAGAAATCGACACTTCGATAACGACGCTCACTCGGAATACGGGCCCAGTATGCTAAACAACGAGCAAGCTGCAATATGAGCGATCGTAATTATGGATCATAATCGGCACCAAACGGAACTGAACGTGAAAGTTACCACCTTTTACACTATTTAGAAGCGCTCTTCTTACTCTATACATGCAATTACATTGGTGATGGATATTTATAGGCTGCAATATGAATTGCCGTTAGCAATGTGAGACGGTAAGCAACACATACCTGTCTTGGATTTCGGTACTTTTGAATCGCATCTTCAGGCGAAGGTCCGTACCTTTCTGCGTCGACATCGGTAACGATCGTTGTTAGCAACAGTATTGTACTTGTGACTGCCAGGAAGATCATAACTGAAACAAGCTTAAAAATGAATTTCATTATCTTCTATAAAACTTTCGCTTGCCGTCCGCTTTTGACCAGCTGTGGATAAATATACTTCTCCTTCTTCTGCACAAATATAAAGCCCCTTCATGATCAGAAAGATGTTTATATAGAAGCAGACGTTCATATGTATGGCGCAGACGTACATGAGATACTTATTCTGCGAGATCAATTGCAATTGAATATGCCAACGCCGTGGGACGTCAGGGTGGTATTGTATCTTCGTAACGTCATACCATAATGAGGGACGAAGCAAAGCACACTTGCCATTTATCAAGCGTGTAAACAACTTCCACGTTTTTCTTGCGTGTCTATACGCGCCAAAAATATAGTGGTATATTATTCCCAATATCCACTCAGCCTCACAACAGTAAACAGCGTGCACATGTGCACCGCCCGTGCAATGCAAACTACCGCTAATGTTGTGGAAGCTTACGTGTAGTCTTCAACGCATTGTTTGAATCATTACTGGCATATCTGGTTTCTATATTTATAAATTGCTTCATAATAACTCATCTACTGACCAAATGCTCGGGGAGTCTGTTCGGTTTTAGTTTTGAGAATTGGGCTGCATATGTGTGGGATTTATTTTAGACGCAATCGTTCATTTTACAGGCCGGTATTTTCTATGCCAGCATTAGGGGATTTTTATTCAGTGTGGCTTCCTCTTTTGGTGACTCAAAGGGAACAGGAATTTCCCTCACACCTTTTTACAGACAGACCACAAAAGTATTCTCTACTGAGCCTGAAGTGGTGGCACGTAGTCCAATCCTAAAACGAAAACATGTGATATCTACATAAAAACAACATTCTTTCCCAATTGCCTCCTAGTGTCATTTAATGATTGATCTTGACGTAATTGCGATTTTTCGGTTGCGCTTGTGCACGGCTTGGCGACAGCGCTGTTTCACCAAAGAAGACACTAGCGAAACTAAAATAACCCCCAGTAGAAGCATTTGCACTGAAGAGGTCTTCCCTGCCATGCGGCAGCTCATGAGAATGAATAATATATGTCCGTAATCGACTTTGGAAACGTCTGCATTGCAACCAAATGTTCTTTGTGAATTATTAATATCAGCAGATATTCCTGGAGTGGACTATGCACAGCACCCTCTATACCAACAACGTACGTTGTTGTGCGTGATGGGGCGGGTTTTATATGCCTACAGTAGAAAAATGGGAAAACACAATGGTACATAATACAGTGTTAATTTTTAACTGAAGTATTTATTTGCGAACAAATCAGTATAAATGACCCAGTGGTGGCAAGAATCGGAAACGACGAGTCGCACTTCACGAATATAAGACAGCGACCTTCAAACACAACTGGCACATGCAAACGTTCCCATCCTCCCAAGGTAGGCTTTTTCTTTCTTTGACAAACTATCGCGGGCGCTCTGATACATTCGTCTTGAAGCCGTGCTATTATCAGTGCATCAATTATTTCTCTCGCTAAAGCACCACGGTTTCTTTCTATCATAGTCCAGTCTTAATACAGGGTTGGCAATGGCTATCCACTATAGCCACATTTATCTTTCAGTCTCTGCAGTACTTTTCCATGTGCCCTGCGGGGGCAACATGTGAGACGTTGTGTTCTTGTTCTTTTAAACTTTTATTGCGACAACAGGCAGACCGGCTGATATATTTCTTCCCACAGGACATTGCAAAGGAATAATGTCGTCCGTCTTGGCAAGAGACAAAAACTTTACCAAGCCTTTTCGATAAGCCTCATTTAGTTCAATACTTCGTGTTTTTAGAATCTCGCAATCTCGACTTCAATCAGATGTATCACCATGGCCTTTCCGATACCTCCGAGTGCCTTCAGAATTGTCTAGTGCATACTTTCATCGTGTTTTACATCTCTCGTTTCACTTCACGTCATGCCACATGTTCTGGGATTTTGGCCGCACGGTGCAAAACCCATTCTGCAAAACGAGACGGCACACGCCAAGGCGCGCGAACTCGCGAACCGCGCCGCAGCAGCAAAGACTGCTTGACCAGCTACAACGGAATTACCAAGGTCGTCTGCCTGGCCCGCCGAACCTTCCCTCCACCCAGCAACAATCTGGACAGGGCACACACGGTGGTCATCAGACAGCTGCAAATGCTCACGTACCCCAGCAGGCCTGCGATGCGATGAAGAGGCACCATCTCGACGACCCCACGTGGGAGACCTAAGGCCCCGTCCGCGAAAGCTCTGCAGGACTATAAATGAAGTTGTTGCCAAGCAACCAACTAGCCTACTGTTGCTTCCACAACAGCAGGTAAAACACCGGTGGCAGGATAGCCCCCGCGGTAAACGGAGGAGACCTACCAGTCGCTGCCCCTTAGGGCCAGGAGCAACCATTCTTCCGCCAGCAGGCAAAGCATGCGAATCATTCGTATATCAAATTGTGAACGAACGTGCTAAACCATGCTATGATTAGGAAGTGTTTCTATTTGCATTGTGGCACTACGTGAAGTTGACATCACAATTGCACATATAGAATCCTATTCTTCCTTATTGATATATTTATTTATATACTTATTTTGCAAGAATACTACGCAGTATTCTTGCATGATGCTGGAATACATTTAAAATCAGTGCATTGTACCACACGTTGCCCTATTTCGAGCGAGTCTAGTCATGGATGCATGTAGTCATAATTCTGTCGACATGCCAGGTTTTGAAACAATATTACTATATTTTGATCCGGAAGCAAATCAATGGATTTTAAGACAGTTGTTGATCGAATGCGTGACATTCTATTATGTCAAGTCACCCGCATCTACGTTATTTCATTCACTGTTTTAGATCTCTTGTTATCTCTAGTCTTTCTATACCACAAATTTCGAACAGGCCACACACCGTAGCAGATGTTAAGCGGGCGTTTCGAACTATTTTGGAGAAAGCGATAGGTGAGCTGCGTATGGTACATGTTAAAAAATAAAATAGAAGTAAGAGAAGCATTGTGTGGGTGGCAGAGTATTACAAAACGTTGAAGCACGTGATCCGCGGCTGACGGAAAGAATGAGGTAGCGAGTAGACACTGAGGGGAAAAAGATTAGAGAAGTCCTAGCACGAGAGGAATGGGTAGTGGTAGATTAAACTAAAAAATATTCCCAGATCATTGGATAATCTGCATTGGAAAAATGCGTAAAGCCTGACAGATACTGCGCCTTTCCTTTCCTGTAAACCAATTATAGAACGCCAGGAACTTTGATGAGTTCAACGGAATGCTGGTTTCGTTCGATGAAGGGCTCGCGATGTAGCGTGTGCAGTAGCAACGCTCAGGCATTCGCATTTCTGCACTGAGGCGTGTCACCGGAAGCTGAGAGACGAAACAGAAATTTGGCTGGTGGCTACTTGTCTCCCAGTTACTCACTTATATGGCTTTAATGAATCATCAAATTAACCCAAACCAACCATTTTGCCTCTTGCACACTGTTCCTTGACGCAATATTCGATGGTACCTTTCTTTTTCCTTTATACCAAATGTCCCTATTTTACAGGTTCGATTAGGTTATTCTCGTCCAAAATACGCCTACCGAGTCATGCAATGCTTATGCAATAATAATAAAGACTGTATATGAGCCCGATCTCCAGCAGCGATTGTCTTAGCTCTGTACAGTTCCTATTAGGGTAAGAGTTCAGCAGTCGTCTATAGCCAAGAGCGCTGTCTTCGAATTTTTCCCGCCTCCGTCACGCAGACGGTCATTTACTAGCTCCGGCACGGATGACAGGAGGGGCACAAGTCATGTTCGTTTATCCGCGGACTGAAAATTTACACAGCCATAATTGCCTTCTCCGCATATTTAATCTCGCTCGATCCCTTAGGCGGAAGAAATACCGCTCCCGCCGTGAAAGGTGGTAATTTTTTTGTGATGTTACATATGGTGTCTTCGGCTGACGGCACTCGTGGAGTTTTTGTGCACTCCTGCATGGCCTCCGTACAAATGGTGTGTAGAGCTAGTGCTAACTAGAGACGCCGGCGCATGCTGTGAAATGTTGCGATTGTGATGGTGTTGGCAGTGTTGGTATGTCAGGCACTGCAATAGTGCTCCACGATTGGAAAAGCACACAATAGTGACCTTCTCTAACCTGCTTTGTCTCGCCCATCTGCGCACAACGCGGCCCATTCAATCTCTTTCTCTAATTCTATGCTTCGTATTCTCATTTTATGGGTGTAAATTCTATGGCTAGTTTGCACTTCTCGCGGGTTGGGTCTGCGCCAACCCTTTATCCCCACACCCCTGCATTAATGTGTCTTCTCCATACATTTCCACGACTTGTGGAGCCATAGGGAAGCTGAAGGGTGGGTCGGAACTCATACCTCTTCTTCTAATGTGGGCCCCATATAAGACTTCATTGCCGGTGCTTGTGAGACTAGAGACAATGTGAAATAGACCTGTCGTCTGAAACCAGAATGCTATCTTTTGGCTCTTGCCATTTTTCGACAGGAAAGATGCGAATGTCGTGGATAAGGCCTGCCGCCTCTTTTGTAATTAAACTTATTGTTCTCTTTTTTTACCTTCATTAGCACGACTTCATAGCATCTATACATCTTTCACAATCGCACAATTCAACTGAGCATGAACGCAACAGTTAAGAGCCTACGGAAGTAAAACTCCCATCTCAAATGTTTTGAAAGCTCTAGTGCAAAACTCTGCCTGCAAGACTCCCAATGCGAGCAACATTGTCATTTACCCCTTTTATCTTTAAGTGCTTTATGGGAACAATGTAGTCTAGGTAACAGTATTTCAGTTTCACAAGGACAGATAATGGGAGAAAAAGATAGGACGGCGTTTTTATAACTATTCTTTTTTTTTGCGAAATGACTAGATTGGCCACGTGCGCACAGCACCCCTGGTCTAACCGTCAACTTTATTTTCGCCTGCGCTAAGATTGATCCTCAGAACATTGTTTATCTTGTCGTGTTGCATGCGATTTATTGTGTGAGGGAAAGCGTTGGTCATGTACCTTTCGTTCTTGAGAGAAATCAGGAGTGCTTCCTCTTCTTTCTTAACAAAAGGACAAAGCGCTAACGACACATTCACAAGAAAGAGGACACGGACAAGCGCTTGTCCGTGTCCTCTTTCTTGTGAATGTGT
>JAJIZL010000458.1:30004-44752 GCA_023969395.1 Amblyomma maculatum | reverse complement strand
TTTATGGTCCTTTCACCTTTTGACGTTTGCTGCATCTGATTAGCGCCACCACGGTGTGCCTATATATTGTGTGTTTTCCTTCAGTAAAAGATCAGTTGTCAGTGAGCGCTTGTCCGTGTCCTTTTTCCTGTGAATGTGTCGTTAGCGCTCTGTCCTTTTGTTAAAAAATGCTGCACCAACTAGCCCAACAAAAAGTCCTTCTTGAATGCTTCCTCTTCCTCTGCACAAAATCAGCTAAAGCTAGTTCACGTGCAAACAACTGAGACAATTTAGCAACAAAGCACGACAAACCGGGAGAAATTACCAACCCTGTTGCAAACTCGTTCTGCTTCCCTGATTGGCCGCAACAGCTCGGATACTCTTAAGGAATTGTGCAATTCTTTCTTGCTGTTTCGTTGTTGCGTGCCCACTTTGACGCACTGTCTATTTTAGTCAATTTCTGGTTCCAGGTAGCAATGGGAAATTATTTTTCATGATCACACTTCAACTCTCGTCTGTCAGCATGCTCTCATTATGCGTTTTAAAAGTTGGAGTCTTCTTCTATGCTAAAGCATGCGCAGGGATTAGATATAGGGTGAATTTGTCATGCTTTCAGCAAAGCTGTAAAATTCCTGCGTTCAGCGTTTGGGAAACTGCTGAAGGGTACATGAATATAACTGCAAAAAAGTTGAAAGTATATAGAATGCCATGCTATATACACACATGCACTCAGATAATGTTCACATAACTTTAAGGAAGATTTAAAATGAAAAGATAAGTGCACCTGGCTGAATCAAACAACATATTTCTGGTCGTCACGCAAACATGCTAGCAGTTCTTATTATCTGAGACGAAATATGCAAAATCGTGAATATTTAACGGTGAACGAAACAGTCAGCATACTCTGACAGAAAGCCCGAGCCACGAACAGCGATTAGCAATGCGCATGCCACTGAGAGCGAACAAGGATGGAGCTTTTCTTGAGCTATCACACTGACTGAGCGAAAAAGTAAGATCTGAAATCGCCTAATTCAAGGGAGGCTCATTTTTTGTTTGTGTCATGGTGGAGTATGTCGCAATAAGAGGCCGCCACTTTCTCGGACACGGTCAGGGCACACCTTTCGTTACACCAAATGTTGCTGGGATCGCTGCAAAAATAGATTAGATTTTTATCCGTTCAGGGCCGTGGCCGTGGCGCCCCCGATCGGCCGTTTCCTACGCAATTCTGTGGATGCGGTATTTCCGGAGCGGTGCCTGCACTGTAACTTTCTTATGACGCTGCAAAATATTCCGAAAGGGTTTTTATCCACATTGGTTTTAGCAGCAAGTCTATTTTCGCGGTCACTGAGTTGAAATCATCGCGTAAGTTTTGAAATTCAATTAGACATCCATTTTATGTTTGGTAGTGTTCAACACTCAGTTATGATCATGCTGCCGTCTTTCTATCCTACAGTTGAGAAAATTTGTGAACAAATTTATCAATTACTCTTAAGTGTACGGATGAGATATTATTACAGTTCAAGTGCATACCTAGTCCTTCGTGCCCGCCATCACACAAAATATGCTAATTACGAACCCATTTGTTTCTCATAAGTACCAAAATTTGTACTTCTCAGCGTGTTTATGAATTTTCATAAAACAATTTGCAATTTATGCTTGAATTGCTTAAATGAGTAGTATTCATCGGATAATTACGCGAAAAATTGTTATGCGATCACAAGATCCGTCGTCATCTTCGGCTTCTATTAAATGCCTTCCGCCATATTTCGCGGGATTTCATTCTGCTCAGAGTTTGTTGCTTGCACAGAAATATCTGTAGCTTTTTACGGCCCATGACGTGAGATTATATATATCGTAAGAAAGAAGATGATACAGCGCCGACACTAACGACGATGAAGACGCCGATCAGCTCGCGCGCGCACTGAGAGCTCGGACTGCCTTGTTCGGACGAGATTGTGCATCGCTCTAGGATCGTCTTGTGTCATCGGTCGCCGTCTCCAATCCTTCGAATACCCCCAATAAACCCCTCTTCATTTGGTGTAGGTGCGGGGTACGACCCTTAAACGATCACCGTGGAGCTCCGCAGCCGTACGATACCTATGGCGACAAACGAGGTAGGTCAACAGCCAGTGGCAGCCCCTTCGCAGTCCATCTCATGCTCCGGTACCATTCGGCAGCGAGATCCCGCAGTTTTCAGCGGGCAGGGCGACCAGGACGTTGCAGATTGGTTGGCCTCCTACGAGCGGGTGAGTCGTCATAACAACTGGGAGGACCGCATGAAAATCAACAACGCCATCCTTTACCTGAGTGACGTTGCTAACCTGTGGTATCGAAATCATGAGACCGACATGCCAACTTGGGCCAACTTCAAGGCAAAGCTCACGGACATTTTCGGTCGTCCCACAGTTCGGAAACTACGCGCTGAAGAAGCCCTGCGCGTACGCGTTCAGCATGAAGGGGAAAGCTTCACAAGCTACATTGAAGACGTCGTTAATTTATGCAAGTGTGTCGACCCGTCTATGGATGAGGCTGCCAAGATAAAATACATATTGAAGGGCATTGATGCCGATGCATTTCACATGCTGTGAGCAAAGAGCCCAATCACGGTGGCATCAGTATACAACCTTTGCCAAAGTTTCGACGAAATGCTGAAGCAACGCCTCTGCACTCGTCGCTCTCCCGCACCTTCCGCGTCCATCTCTGGCCTGGCTGTGAGCAGCGACCTCTTGGCTGACATCGAAGACTTCATTCGGGATGAGGTCTCCCGACAGCTTGCGCTTTTGTCTGGCCCACGCCCATCATCTATAGCCCAGCTGCTTAATCCTTCTATCCGACACACCATCACGCAGGAAGTTGCTGATGCCATTCCCAGTTTTGGCCAGCCAGCGCCTGTCACACCTCATGCCGACCCTGTTCCACAGCAGCCCACACCTCTTGCTACACCATTAAGTTACAGCCCCCCTGTTGTGGTGCCGCCTCTACCTGTGCAAGCACAGATGCCGCCAACGTATGCACAAGTTACCGCCCGCCCACCGCCGTCACTGTCCTTTGCGTACGTGCCGACTATGGCGCCACCATCTGTCGCCCCACGGTTCCGATCTATGACGCCTCCCTACAATCCTTGGCGCACGAATAACAACCGGCCTTTTTGCTATGCCTGCGGTATTCCCGGCCACCTCGCCCGCCTGTGCCGTCGCACTCTGCGCTCTGCCCCTGTACGCACTACGGATGACTGCAATTATCAGTACGACACCTTGCGCCCACCTTCGGTTACATCTCCAGGGCAGCCGCACAACTCGTCGGGGCCGCCGGCACATTCCACTGCACCGCTCGCCGTCCCCTCGCCGTCGGTCCGTGTCTCCTATGCGGCGTCGCAGCTTTACACAAGACTCGGAAAACTAGCGGCCGCACTTCATGGGGCACGAACTGCGCACATATCGCCTACCACAAGTCCTCGTCTGTCTCCGCCGAACGTTCTCGAAGTTTTTGTTGATGGTGTTCGTACCCTTGCACTCGTCGATACAGGGGCCACTCTCTCCGTCACTAGCGAGTTTTTGTCGCTCGCTTCATAAAGTCACCACCCCGCTTTCTGGACTCTCTCTTCCGTCTGCTGCTTGCACAGCGCGTGTCGTTATCGCGGACGTCTTATACATCGTCGAGTTTTTAGTGCTTGCGTCATGCTCGCATGACTTTATTCTTGGCTGGGATTTCCTGTCCCGCAACAATGCTGTTATTGACTGCGCCCGCGCACACGTCGCCTTCTCTGCGCTCTGTGATGCGGTTCTTGACGATGCGTCGTCTTTTTTTGCGTAAAACTTGTTTTCGCCGACGACACCGACATTCCGCCCAATTGTGCTGTGATTGTTCCCGTGCGTGTACCCTTTTCCTTTAACGCGTCTGTTCTTCTTGCGCCTTCTCCTATGTTCGCTTCTCGCCGTAAACTCCTTCTTCCCTTTGCTATCATCGATATTAACCGCGGCGCTGCTGACATTGTTGTTGTGAATGCCTCAACCGCTGTGATCCCGCTACTTCGTGACGAATGCCTTGACCATATTGAATTTACTGACCTCATCTCGCCGTTTGATGCTGACGGGTATTTACCACAGAGTGCCCACGTAGCCCCCATAACGACGTATACTACGTCGTCTGATGTACCGAGTTGGGACCTTTTTCAATCATCTGTGGCCAGTAACCTCGACCCTACTCACCGTGAGCAACTGTTTGTTCTCATCAACCAGTTCCGGTCTTCGTTTGACGTGCAGACGACTTCCTTGGGCCATGCGACCGAGGTTGTTCACCACATCGACAGACGCAGTCATGCCCCTCTTCGCCAGCGTCCTTACCGTGTTTCACCTACGGAGCGCCATGCTATTGCTGAGCAGGTCGACGACATGCTACAACGTGGTGTAATTCAGCCTTCATCTAGTCCGTGGTTTCCAGTGGTACTGGTGAAAAAGCAGGATGGCTCCACAAGAGTTTGCATTGACTACCGCCGTCTTAACAAAATTACACGTAAAGACGTATACCCATTACCCCGCATTCACGACGCCATCGATTGTTTACAAGGAGCCGAGTTATTTTCATCCCTGGACCTGCACTGTGGTTATTGGCAAGTCCATATATGGCTGAATCTGACCGCCCCAAGACAGCCTTTGTTGCCCCTGATGGACCATATGAGTTCACTGTGATGCCGTTTGGTCTTTGCAACGCTCCTGCTACATTTGAGCGACTGATGGACAACATCTTACGCGGCCTTAAGTGGAACATTGTTGTTGTTCTCCTCTAATGTGAATATTTGCCTTTGTTATTTGGATGATATCGTCGTTTTCTCTCCCGATTGTCCGACGCACCTCGTGCGCTTGCACCAAATCATGAGCGGTCTCACTTGCGCCGGTCTTCAACTTAACCTGAAGAAGTGTCGTTTTGGCGCCCGCAAGCTGACAATACTGGGTCATGTTGTGTCCAAAGATGGTGTCCTGCCCGATCCGGACAAAATACATGCGGTCACTGAATTTCCGAAACCGACTTCTGTTAAAGAGCTGCGCAGCTTCGTCGGCCTATGCTCATATTTTCACCGTTTTTCCTCAATTTCGCTACCATTGCACCGCTTACAAAGTTGCTAAATGGTCGCGCCGGCTTGTCTACATGGACCCCACTCTGCGATGATGCTTTCACTACGCTCCGACGTCTAATAACTTCGCCGCCCATTCTCCGCCATTACGACCCATCCGCTCCTACAGAGGTGCACACTGACGCCGGCGGCATCGGTCTCGGTGCTGTCCTCGCTCAACGCAAACCCGGCTTTTCTAAATATGTAGTTGCTTACGCTAGCCGAGCGCTAAGGAAAGCTGAATCTAATTGCACCGTCACGGAAAAGGAGTGTCTTGCAATCGTGTGGGCCTTAACAAAGCTTCGCTCCTACGTATATGGTCGCCGCTTCAACGTTATCACCGACAACCATGCCCTGTTGGCTTCCCTGAAAGACCCTTCAGGACGCCTCGGCCGCTGGGCTCTTCGCCTTCAAGATTTTGACTTTGACCTGATATATCGATCGGAACGCAAACACTCCGACGCTGACGCCTTGTGCCGCTCGCCGCTGCCTTCTCCTGCACCCTCGGACTCGATATATGAATCCTCCGTTGCAGCCTTTACTTCCGACGATCTTCCTTTTGAACAACGTCGGGATCCCTGGATATCTTCACTCCTAGACGTCCTCACCGCGTCCTCAACATATTCATTCCAGCGAGCCCTTCATCGCCAAGCTTCCCATTTTATGATCCGGGGTGGTCTGCTGTATCGCAAAAGCTATCGCCCGGATGTTCGCTAATGGCTCTTGGTCATTCCTCGCTATCTTCGCACAGAAATGTGTGCCCATCACCAGCCGACCCGCAAAGCGCACATGCTGGTTTGTTCAAGACATACGAGCGTCTCCGCAAGCGGTACTACAGGCGGGGGGTGTACAACTTTGTCCGCTGCTATATTCGCTCCTGTACTGCTTGTCAGCAGTGGAAGTCTACTCCGCGCCCTTCCGCCGGCTCATTACAGTCATTGCCTTGTCCAGCGCGACCCTTCGATCCTGTCGGAATCGACCTATATGGCCCTCTTCCATCTTCGACATCAGGCAACTGCTGGATAATAGTCGCCGTGGATCACTTCACTCACTACGCGGAGACTGCAGCCCTGCCTACGGCTAGTACTCATGACGTCACCTCTTTTATCATACGTCACTTCCTTCTACATCACGGGGCTCCTCGTGAACTTCTCAGTGACCGCAGCCGCGTCTTTCTATCACAAGTGGTCCACGAGCTGTTGGGAGCTTGCAAAATAATACATGGAACCACCACAGCTTACCATCCTCAAACCAATGGCCTCACAGAAAGGTTTAACGGAACTCTTGGTGACATGCTGGCCATGTAGGTTTCTTCTGACGCGTCTAATTGGGATCAGGTGCTTCCGTACATCACCTATGCCTATAACACAGCGTCTCAGGCAAAGACTGGATTTTCCCCATTCTTTCTCCTCTACGGTCGTGAGCCTTCCTGTCTACTGGACACCATACTTCCTTACCACCCCGACAGTTCAGAGTACACTTCTCTTTCTGATGTGGCCCGTAATGCTGAGCAGTGCCGTCAGCTGGCTCGTTCATTCACGTCGGACATTCAAGGTCTTCGCCGACATGAGAGCGATCACGGCAAGCCCGCTGCTGACTTTCCTATCAACACCCTCGTTTGGCTCTGCGTTCCGGCTGATTCCAAATTCTCTGCAAAGTATAATGGCCCTTACCGTGTATTGGAGCGTACATCCCCAGTTAACTACGTCGTGAAGCGGGCAACGCCTTCTTCGGACCACCGTCGCCGCGACCGAGACGTTGTTCACGTCAGTCGAATTAAGTCATACTACGATCCCTTTGTCATACCCTCGTCTTAAGTCGCCAGGATGGCTCCCTCTCTCTGCCGGGGCAATTGTAAGGAAGATGATGATACAGTGCCGACACTAACGACGATGAAGACGCCTATCGGCTGGCTCGCGCACTGACAGCTCGGACTGTCTTGTTCGGAAGAGCTTGTGCTTCGCTCTACGATCGTCTTGTGTGATCGGTCACCGTCTCCAGTCTTTCGAATAACCCACAATAAACCCTTCTTCAATATATATATATATATATATATATATATATATTGTCACGTGCTTCGGGGCGTCAGGAAAGGAAGAAGAGGCTAGAGAGAAGACGAGAAACGGAAGACACAGTGGTGTGTGCTGGTGTTCCTTGCGTGACTCGCAGCGCTTTAGACTACCAATAAACACCCCCGTTACGTACTGAGTACGTAACAGTTGTGGTGGAGTTTGCGGTGTAGATCAACACGGATCCCCGTTGTCTTCGACGAAGCCGCCGGCTCGCTGGTTTGCCACCCCTACCATCTAACATGGCTCAAGACGGCGACGCTGACCGAACAACACCTGCGGTGAGCAACTGGCAGCACTACCGCGAGCCGCGCACATTTGGTGGAAAACCTCACGAGGACGTCGACGAGTGGCTAACCAACTACGAGCGGGTGAGCCGGTACAATCGTTGGGACGCGACCGTTAAACTAGCGAACGTAGTGTTCTTCTTGGAAGGCACTGCCCTAGTTTGGTTTGATAATCATGAAGACTCGCTTACCAGCTGGGATTGTTTCACAGAAGAGATAAAGGACTGCTTTGGCGACGGATCCGCGAAGAAGTAACGCGCAGAACAAACGTTGATGCAGCGGGCCCAGGTACCTGGCGAGACATGCACCGCATATATCGAGGATGTTGTGAAATTGTGCAAGGTGGTAAACCCTCGGATGTCCGAGGAAGATAAAGTGGGGCACTTGCTTAAAGGTATCGCTGTAGATGTCTATAATTTTCTTATCAGCAAAGACAATTTGAACTCTACAGCTGATTTCATCGGGCACTGCCGCACTTTCGAAACCTTGAAGTTGCGCCGTATTACTCCTAAATTTGGGCGACTGCCCAACGTCACATCGGTTGCGAGCGTTGATGTCAGTGCTCCGGAATCCATGGCTGATCTGATACGCCGCATCGTGCGGGAAGAATTGCTGCGTGACAAAGATTCTTCGTGCCGGGACGAACACCAGTATGACGGTTGCGCGCTGCAAGCAGAACCCGCAACCCCATCAACTTTCTGGACTCCGGCTTTAAATGCGTCACGCTTTGGCGATAGCAGGCAGCATAACGATTTAAGCACTTCTCAGCCACGGATGGGCCGAAGAACCACCTACACACGCCAGGTGGTTCGTCAGCAATACCATCCCGATTACTACCGCCAACCAGAACCAGTTTCCGCCCGCATTTACTCGGACCGGTGGCGCCAGCAACCCGTGTGTTATAGCTGTGGCATGACCGGACACATCTCCCGGTATTGCCGTCGGCGGGGCCTACTACCACAAGATCATCGACCGCAGCCCAACGTTTCTAATCATTTCGACACTGAATTTCATCCGACACAGACTCTGGATACATACCGCACGGCACAGATGCGAAACGGATCACCTGCTTCGAACCGCAGCTTGACGCCGCCAACCCAAAGACAGCGACAATCTCCGTCTCCTCGGCGCCGTTCTTCCCCTTCGGGAAACTAGAAGACGCGGCCGATGGGGGTGAGGTCGCCAGAAAATCAACGTTCCCAATACCTCTGCCTGTGTTTATGTTAAAGAACAAACTCGAAGTATCCATTGACGGCATCCCCACCCGCACTAATTGACACTGGCGCAAAAGTCTCTGTTATGAGTTTAGTATTCAAGAATCGATTAGGACATAAAGTGATGTTTAGCGTGAATCAAGCTGTGGTATTCCGTGGTGTTGGCGGTGAATCATTGGTGCCTTTGGGTGTGTGCTATGCGAAAGTTGTGATTGGTGGCCGAGCGTTTCGAGCCGAATTCACAGTGTTGCCTCGTTCCACGCATGAAGTAATTCTAGGTATAGACTTTTTGCAACAGTGTGGTGCAACGTTAGACTGCCGTAGTGGACAGATCTCGCTTAATGCTGAGTTGATGTCGGCCCTTGTAGACACCTCGTCGCTCGATTTAGGAGCGTTTTCTGTGTCTGAAGATACAGTTGTACCTGCGATGTCCGGAGAATTCAAGTTATTTCATATACGAATTTGAGCGAGAATTTCGACGCCGTAGTGGAACCTACAACGCTGGCCTGCGCAAAGAAGAGTGTCTTGGTGCCTCGTTGCATAGTTTCAGTCACCAGAGGCCACACCTTGCTGTGGACTGTAAACTATTCAGACGAGCCAGCCGTCTTGCCTCGTGGCATAAGGCTCGCTCATTACGAGGAAGGTGTGTCGAATAACGTGGCGGCACTAAGTAACCATGCTCCTGAAGAGAAAACATCTCATTTCGCAGAGTCTCGAATCCAGGCAATGATAAACACAGCGTTGGGAGCACAGGAGCGCCGAATTTTGACAGACCTGCTCTCCAAGCATGTTTCGGTTTTCGACTTCGCCAGAGATCATCAGCCGCCGATTCCAAATTCTCGCATCCATCATTCGATTGATACTGGAATTTCTCGCCCGATCAGACAGAAGCCCTATCGTGTGTCTCCGGCCGAACGTCAGCTTATTGACGATCAAGTTCATGACATGCTCCAACGTGGCGTTATTCAGGAATCTTCAAGTCCTTGGGCGGCTCCAGTTATTCTCGTTAAAAAGAAAGACAACACATGGCGTTTCTGTGTGGACTATCGTCGCCTTAACGCCGTCACCAAAAAAGATGTATATCCACTTCCACGTATTGACGATGCAATCGACTGTCTTCATTCGGCGTCATACTTTTCCTCGGTAGACTTGAGATCGGGGTACTGGCAGATACCGATGAACCCAAGTGACAAAGAAAAGACGGCATTTGTGACTCCCAATGGTCTCTATGAGTTCAACGTAATGCCCTTTGGATTGTGCAATGCGCCTGCCACGTTCGAACGATTCATGGACACCATTCTGCGCGGACTCAAGTGGAAAATTTTTTTGTGCTATTTGGACGACGTTGTGATCTTCGGCAAGACCTTTCAGGAACACAATAGCCGCCTCGCCATCGTTCTCGATTGCATTGAGAGAGCAGGCCTCGTCCTCAACTCCAAGAAGTGCCACTTTGGCGAACGCCAAACAATTGTTCTTGGTTACTTGGTTGATAAGGATGGTGTTCGGCCGGATCCTCAGAAGATTGCGGCTGTAACCAGCTTTACAGCACCGAAGCTTTTTAGGACTATGCTCCTATTTTCGTCGTTTTGTGCCCAGATTCGCTGACATCGCATACCCACTCACGTGCCTTTTGCACAAAGATGCACCGTTCAATTGGACTACTGACTGCGACTCTGCCTTCCGCCACCTCAAATTCCTTCTGACATCAGGACCTATCCTACGTCACTTCTGTCCTTCTGCCCCCATCGAGGTTCACACCGACGCTAGTGGCGTAGGTGTTGGTGCTGTGCTCATCCAGCGTCATGGCACCGATCAGCACGTGATAGCTTATACTAGTCGTTCGTTGAGCAAGGCGGAGCGCAACTACACCGTTACTGAACAGGAGTGCCTCGCAGTGGTTTTTGCGGTGCAACGATTCCGTTCCTACCTATATGGCAATGTTTTTACCATCGTCACTGACCACCATTCGCTCTGTTGGCTCGTAAATCTTCGTGACCCTTGCGGCCGGCTCACTCGATGGGCATTGCGGTTGCAAGAGTTTAACTTCACTGTGGCATACAAAAGCGGCCGCCAACATGCTGACGCTGACTGTCTGTCACGCTTGCCGCTTTCATCAACTGGTAGTGATGATGACAACTTTGATGACTACCTGGCGCCTATCTCGGCAACCTTTCCTGACCCTCAACTGTTCCAGACAGAACAACGCAACGATCAGACTTTGGCACCGCTCTTCTCTGCCGCTCATGATTCAAGAGATGCGCGTTTCTGCGTTCGTGCCGGCCTACTTTACAAGAAGAATTTCAACCCCGGAGGTGCACGTTTTCTCCTCGTCGTGCCGGAAAACCTCCGCATTCCCGTTCTTGAAATGATGCACGACGATACCACGTCGGGCCACTTGGGTGTCGCCCGGACCCTTCATCGCACACAGGAACGCTTTTACTGGCCGAAAATGCGTCAAGTCATTCAGCGCTATGTAGCCAGTTGTGTCAAGTGCCAGCAGTACAAGCTCCCTACTTCCCGTCCACCTGGACCGCTGCACCCTATTGCGCCTCCGAGCACACCCTTTGAGCAGGTGGGCATCGACCTCTTGGGTCCTTTTCCGCGATCTTCTAACGGTAACCGGTGGATAGTGGTATGTGTTGACCACCTCTCTCGATATTCAGAAACAGCTGCAATACCCTCAGCCACTGCTTACGAAGTATCCCTATTTCTTCTGCGATTTCTCGTCCTGCGCCATGGCCGTCCTCGAGTTCTGATCAGTGACCGTGGGCGCCAATTTACTGCTGAAGTTATTGAAGAACTCCTTCGTCTATGCACCTGCGATTACCGTCATACAACGCCGTATCACCCGCAATCGAATGGACTTGTTGAACGGACCAACCGCACTCTGACCACTATGTTGGCGATGTACGTGGACTCTCATCACAAGAACTGGCATGAAATCCTCCCTCTTATTACATTCGCTTATAACACTAGGGTAGTAACCGCAGATCCGGACCATGAAAAGGAAATAACAAGAAGAATAAGATTGGGATGGTGCGCATTTGGCAAGTACTCGCAGATTATGACTAGCAGCTTACCGGTATCGCTCAAGAGGAAAGTATACAACAGTTGCATCTTGCCTGTACTCACCTATGGGGCTGAAACGTGGAGGCTAACCAAGAGAGTTCTACTTAAGTTGAGGACAACCCAGAGGGCTATGGAACGAAAAATGGTAGGGGTAACATTAAGAGATAGAAAGCGTGCAGAGTGGGTCAGAGAAATAACTCAAGTTACCGACATTCTAGTGGAAATTAAGAAGAAGAAATGGACATGGGCAGGACATGTAGGGCGAAGAGAGGATAACCGATGGTCGCTGAGGGTAACAAACTGGATTCCAAGGGAAGGAAAGCGTAGCAGGGGGCGGCAGAAAGTTAGGTGGGCGGATGAGATTAAGAAGTTCGCAGGGGTCAAGTGGATGCAGCTAGCACTGAACCGGGTTAAGTGGAGAAATATGGGAGAGGCCTTCGCCCTGCAGTGAATATAATCAGGCTGATGATGATAACACTGCACAGCATGAGACGACTGGCCACAGACCGTTTTACCTCCTGTATGCTCGAGTTCCCCGCAGTAGTCTTGATACCATCCTTCCTTTCTCCCTCCACAATGAGCCTTCTATCGCCGCTACTTTATGTCGAGCCGAACAAGCTCGCCGCGTTGCCCGCCTCCGCATCCTACACTCACAGGAACGTTCGAAGAAGCGTTATGACAACCGACGCCCACATGTCTCTTATGTGCCCGGTGATTTAGCGTTGCTGTGGACGCCGCTGCGCAAGCGTGGTTTAGCCCAAAAGCTGCTGTTTCGTTATAGCGGCCCTTTTGTCGTTTTGGAGCGCCTGAGTAACGTGAACTATGTAATTTCACGCCGCACCGAAAGTGGCCGATGCTCACGCCGGACCCAGGTGGTGCATGTCGCTCGACTAAAAAGGTTCCATCCCCGGCACCTTTCTTAAACTGCTTGTCCTGGGGCTTCGTCTGCGAGGGGGGAAGTGTCACGTGCTTCAGGGCGTCAGGAAAGGAAGAAGAGGCTAGAGAGAAGACGAGAAACGGAAGACACAGTGGTGTGTGCTGGTGTTCCTTGCGTGACTAGCAGCGCTTTAGACTACCAATAAACACCCCCGTTACGTACTGAGTACGTAACAATATTGTTAAAGAAGGCTAGGTTGAGACGGCAAGGGCAGCGATACCTTGTCTAGCGTTTTAATCCGATGACAAAACCCAGGCGCGTGCCGGAGCCGGCGCCGCGGGACGATGATGATGGTATGTACAAATGAAAGAGGAAGATCATGGCATGTACAAATTAAAGATCCACGGAAGGCTCACACAATCTGGCCGGGGGGTCGGAAGCGGCCAGCCTGGCTGCTCCTAACCTATGCATCGCGGCGCACAAACGGTTTCAAGCGAGACACATGAACAATTTCAGTTCCACGGTGGCGTGGATAAGCTGCGGGATCAACAGGCGTCACTTTGTAGTTCACTGTGAAAGTTTGGCTTATGACCTCATAGGGACCTATGTAGCGCTGGTGGAATTTGTCATTAAGGACAGGGGTGCGCAATGGTGTATAAAGCAGTACTTCGTCACCAGTACGAAAAGCGACCACTCGATGTGTAGAATCATAGCGAGTCTTGAGGTCTTACTGGCACGCTGCCGTGTTGAGGCGGGCAAGATGACGGCATCTGGCCACACGAGATAAAAAATGGGTAGGTACTGATGTGGAGTATGTATTTGGGCGTAGATAGGAAGGAAGCGTCGAGAATTGTAGTTGGAGGACGGCCATAAACAAGGAAAAATGGAGAGTAACCGGTAGTTCGCTGTACTGCTGTATTATAGGCGAATGTGACGAATGGTAGAATAGTGTCCCAATTTCGATGATCTGGTGTGATATACATGGATATCATTTTGGACAAGGTGCGATGAAATCGCTCAGCCAGACCGTTAGTCTGGGGATGGTAGCTTGAGGTTGCCTTATGAAGGGTGGATGACGCGTGAAGAACTTCGGCAACGACTTTCGATATGAAGGCTGTACCATGGTCACTTAGGAGCACCCGAGGAGCGCCATGACGCAATACAATTGATCGCAAAAAGAAATTTGCTACTTCTTCAGCGGAACCAGTCGGTATAGGTGCTGTCTCAGTGTAGCGTGTGAGGTGGTCGACAGCTGTTATAATCCAGTGGTTGCCCCTATTGGAGAAAGGTAGGGGACCATATAAGTCGATGCCGACTACGCCGAATGGCGTGGCAGGACAAGGAAGAGGTTGTAGAAGGCCAGCGGGCGAAGACGTCAGCCGTTTGCGACGTTGGCACAGAGAGCAGGATGCGACGTATTTGGCAACGGTGGCAGATAATCCAGGCCAAAAGGATCGTTTTCTCACGCGGTCGTAGGTTTTGTCAAAACCAAGGTGACCTGCAGTAGCGTCATCGTGGAGAGCCGCCAGTATTCGTGGGCGAAGCACACGCGGCACGACTGGGATCCAGCGAGTTCCATCAGGGCAATATACGTAGCGGAGTAGGATGCCATCTTCGAGCTTGAAATTGCGAAGCTGTTGGCGAAGCCTAGCATTGGGCGGGTCCGAAGCGCCGATAAGGCGGTCGACGGTAGGATGGCAGTAGGCATCGGCTAATTGCTGTGAGCGGAGAGCGTGCTTGTTTTCAGAGTTGTCAAAACAAACGATTGTGATATAGGTCGGGCAAAGAGATGGCCGGCTCTGGTCAGAGGTGAAAATGCATTGGGAAGAAAAACAGCATGTTGATTCCGAAAGGGGACAGAGAGAGAGAGCGTCGGCGTCTTGGTGTTGGCGACCAGATTTATAAGTGACGTCGAAATGGTATTTTTCAGGCGTAGAATTCAGCGGCCAAGTCGGCCTGTCAAATTTGAGTTGGCAAGAGACGGCAAGGCCAGTGATGCCTTGGCTAGCGTTTTAATCCGATGACAAAACCCAGGCGCGTGCAAGAGCCGGCGCCGCGGGACGATGATGATGGTATGTACAAATGAAAGAGGAAGATCATGGCATGTACAAATTAAAGAACATGTACGGAGGGCTCACAATAT